>PVIR01009814.1:0-31877 GCA_004026965.1 Petromus typicus | reverse complement strand
ACTTGCAAGACAGGCGCCGGAACCACTGAGCTATATCCCCGGCCCTGACCTTCTAGTTTAAACATGATGAAGGAGGATTCTTAACTGCATGGAACCAGAAGCCAGCTAGATCGTAATCATATTATTCACAGCTAATTCACTCCCAGGAAAAAGATAAGACATTTGCCTATGCTCTTTTGTTCCCAGTGGTTGCAGTGGCAGGGATACCACGATGCTGGAGTGAATTAAGAAGTTTTCCAGTGTGCTCTTTGGTTTATCTGGTCAAGAAATGGTCAAGGATGTATCTCTGACATACACCCCCAAACCTGGGCCTCTGCTTGTGCTGAGGAATTACCCTACCAGGAAGAACGAGGAGGTTCTGGGCCACAGCGGCCCAAGGTGCTTCGAGCTGCCAAAGGGCCTGAAAGTGATCGATAGACTCACAAACATCTCCACGGCTGCACTAGGACACTGACGCCAAACTGCATCCTCTTCCAGGTTGATTAGTCACAAATTCCTGTCCTGGTTAACCTCTTAAATTGCCTTTTGTCAAGGAGAGGAAACATTAATGCCTTCATCATAGGGTGGTTTTAAAAATAAATGAAGGCAAGATCTGTCAAAGCATAAAAACCACTGTTGCTTAGCGTCCATCTCTCATCTCCTCTCCCTGATAAATGTGTGATATTTTAGACTTGATAGATAAATTTTTACTATTCTTGAATTAATATTTCTAGTGTCTTCGCAATGCTTTTGTGGCTAGACCACAGTTCCAAAAATAAAATGTGATATAGGTATGTAAGTCCCTTTCAGGCTTATTTTATTGCTACTAAAACAATATTTGAAACCCGTAAGCACACTTTGTGGTTTCTCTTGGATAATTCTCTGAAGCAAAGCATCAACACGTCTCCCACAATGCTACACCTAATCAGAGAGCCCTGCCGGTCTGTGTTCTAAAGGTCAGGCAGTCAAGATGATTTTTTTTGCAGCAGCCATTCAGACAGAGCAGAACAAAGCAGTAACATGCCAAAACAAAGCAGCGCAGGAACCAGGGCCTGTTCTCCCAAACGCCACTGCCCTTGAAAGGACCGAGAAAACGACTTCCAGCAGCACCCCTGGTAACTACACTGTCCAGCTCACAAAGGTGTCTGGGGACTGTAAATTCCCAACACCAGGCAAGATTTGACACCAGGCAATCTGTCTCCATGGCAATCTCACCGCATTAATCGAGAATATTCCTGCACCAGGGGCCGGAGTCTCTGGAGAACCCCCGGCAAGGTGATTTCAGAATTACTGATGCTAACAAGACAGCTGTAAACAAACCCTGGAAAACACTGTCCTGATGTCTATGGTGGGTAAAGGAGAAAGGGACCACAAATGAGGATTAGTGCTTATTTTTATTCTCACTCTGCATGAAAGGCAGATTTCTTTCAGTCCAGCCTTGGAGGCTCATCGCTGTTGTCTAAGGGAAAGAGGCTATACTATTGTAAAGCATCTTATTTTCTAGACTGACACTCCCCTCCCCCACATGCACACACACCAGAAACCTTCCTCTTCTTTAAATAAGCATCCTGGCATTTCCTATTGTCAGATGTAATTACCTTTTAAGGACTAAAAAGATTTGTGTTTACACAGGAGCGTTCACTTGGAGCATACCTATCAGGCTTGCAGAGCATTCTAATTATAAAATGAAAACCCCCGGAGAGCACACACAACATTTCTACAAAAACCAGAAACCCATCAATTGCAACAGACAAGAATGACAGACTAATCAAAAATTCTCATTAGGTCTATTAGTTAAAAATTCTAAAATAGATCTGTGTACGTGCGTGCATGTGTGTGTGCGTGTGTTAAAAGAAAACCATTAGACTGCCAGGAATTCATTAAAATTTCACACATGAAATAGCAACAAGCGAGTTTTCCTTTTCACAAGCTGAGTTCCCTGAAACCTCAGGAGAACACAGAAAGGTAATTGCATTCTCTCCACAACTCCAGGGCAGAGATTTGCTGGTCACTCACGGCTTCCGCCACAGACCACCATAGATCTGGCAAACGAGGTGTTTTGTTTTAATACCAATTAAATAGGCCCAGTGGCAAACCTAACAGTGAGTAGTTTCTATATCAAAGAAACTAAAAGGAAATCTTTAAGCTGCCAAATGGATACGAGCAGCTGGTCACAAGATGTCATTATATAAATGTGAGGTTCAAAAAAAAAAAAAACACATTCCTTTATGAGATTATTTCGCATGCAAATAGCATCCTTCACTTTCGAAACTAAAAATACTATAAGCAGCTTAAGACATTCTCTAATCCCATCTAGAGTAATTTGGTAATAAATTGGCCACCTGGGACTATACACCCTCTTTACTTTCATGACATCTTGAACAAGCTACAAGGTTCTCCAAGTGGTCAATGTTTCCCTGCTGTTTGATTGTGCTCTCAAAAGAAGAATGAAGGCCTAGCAAATTAGATGCCCTGGGTGAGATACTAATTTTTATAAATACCTGGCAATCATGAATCCAAGAGGGGGGTAGCATAATCTATAGATTTAAAGCTAAAACAGCTAATAGGCCACAAAAGTACCAAAGTTCCACAGAGCCCCACCACCACTGGGACTAAAGGTTGTAGGTTTTCTAACTCACTGGACAATGCCTGACAGTCTGACAGGTTTTGAACTTGGAAAACAAGTCTGCTCTAGAGATGACCAACTCTTCAGTGCCTTCTCAGCCTGTGATGGAAGCCTTTCTTTGCCTGATCTCCACAGATGGGGACAATCTACATCCATTCTATTAAATCTTGTATTTAATTATTCAAAACAAGAGACTGAAGATATTACAGATTGTCAGGTCACTGTTCTCCTGATAAATGGAAATTTAGATCCTCCCTTTTTCTGATTTAAACCCTTAAAAAAAAAAAAAGGAAGGCAATTTAAATGGAAAATTCAATATGTCAGAGATTAGAACACATTAAGAAAGATCCAGTAGCCATGGGAACTGGACCCAGACACCTGTGCAAGTCATAGCCCTATCCTTCAGTCCTCCCTCCACCTCCTCCCGTCAAGAGCTTTCTTGATGGAGGAGAGGCAGGGCTAACCCCAGGGGTCCTGGTTCTCCCTAAATCCAGCTATCTGTTTAAGACTCCTCGAGTCCTTTCCACTCAGATGGTCAACAAAGCAATAGAGCTTAAAAGAGAAATCCATTTTCTGGCAACCGCCTCACTCCTTCTATCTGTTCCTTAGCAAGCTGGTGAGCACATTTCCATGAGACTCAAGTACCAGCAGATCCTCCTGATTTGATGAAAGATGGTGATTAATTCTGGCCCACAAGACGTCACTACTACAGCGTGCAGGACATATGTTCCTTCTTGGCCACCCGACACCCACTCTCAGAGCAGCGCCTCGCTCTCCATTTGGGAAGCTACCCTTTCAGCTGCTTGTAATCCTCATCAGACGGTTTACCAGTGTGCCCTGTCCTCCCCTAGCCCACAAACCAAGCACAGTATTCCGGCTTCTCTCCTGGGCCTCTCACTCTTCAACATCAGAATGCATGCACAGGAAGAAAACATCTCAAGGGGTTGCATTCCAGGTACAGCCCTCTAAGGATTCCAGTTTGCTTCCTGCCTGTGTTAGCTCCAGTTTCTGGCTGTCCACGTCTGGCTGCTCAGCTGTTTGTGTTTCATGCTGTTGTTTTCTTGTTTTGTTTTTTAATTGTGAATCATTCAGATCCCTCTAATGAATTCTCTTTCTGTTTAACTTGGGCAAGGCCAATTTCTTGTCACTTACAATGGGAAGACAGTAATTGGCATACTGAGGGCCCAAACCAGGCCAGTGGGCCACCTCCTGCCTCCTTTATATAAATAAGGAGGTGCCTCCTTGAGGCACCACGCACATGCCCAGAGTTATCCTGTCCTAACAGCAATATCAGAAATGAAATAAGTTTGCTGCAGACTATGCAGGCCCTGCTCTGAGAATCAAGCTCATCTGTGCCCCCATAGGAAAGACTGCCTTTACTGAAGGCATGGCCCACCATCTCATCATTTGTGGCTGTTATAACTATGTACCATGGACTGTGCTGGCTTCAAAGCATCAGATATTTATCAGCCCCATTCTGGGGGCCAAGAGTCCCAAATCAGAGTGTGAACACAGTCAGGTTGTGTGGTACACTCTCTTCTAGGTTTGCTAATGGTGACTTCTCATTCAGCCTTCCATAGCAGACAGCAGAGAAGAGCAGTGCCCCTGGGGACTCATGTAAGGACACTGATCCTCAGAAACGAATCATTTCCCAAAGGTCCCACTTCCTAATGCCATCACCTTGAGGTATTCGATTTCAACATATGAACTTAAACAATTGATCCACAGCTTCCATCTAGCTACAAGGGATGGGATGATACAAATAAGGGTCAGGAAGGAGGAGGGTATGTAGTTATGTAACAAACAGAACAGTATTTTGCAGCTTTTAAATGACATTGGACCAAGCATGTACCTCCAGTGACCCAATCCAGTCAGTGCCAAATGGAGATGCCTCCTTTCCTTATCATGATAGACTTTTTCCTCCCTTGTACTGATACCTCATTCTCCATGAAAAGGAGTAGGAAAGAGCACGAGAATGCACGTGCACTCAAGCAGACACACATAAAACTTCTCTGTCACACTCCATCCTTGCTCTCTCACAGCTGGAGGATAGCAATGACACTTTAAATTCTAAAACACCATATAAGGAAAGAAGTCTCTTTGCCTGGGAGCAACAAGGCTTCCCCATAACTCAATCAGGCCCAACATGGACACATCAATAGTCAGGAAATGTTGAGCTAAACTAAGTAGCTACAGTCAACAGGTTTAGGCATGCACATGTGTGTGCATGTGCGTGTGTGTCTGTGCGTGTGTGTGTGTGTGTGTCTGTGTGTGTGTGAAATTCCAAGAGAAAGCAGATAATATCCTGCTAGTCTGATTTGAGTGGAGGGCTCTGTCTCTTCTTTATTCTCTCCTCAATGCCTGGCTTTCTAGTTTCTACCACTAGCCCCTAATGACGTCACCTATGAGGAATGAGGACTGACACATGTGATGTCTTTGAAGGGCTTCCAGTCCCCTCTTCCTTTAGGGCAGGACTTTCCAGACTCCTCTCAAAGGCCCACACACAAATCACTAGTGCTAGCTCCACATGCAGAAGGTACCTGCAGTGAAACAGAAGAACTTTGGGGTCAGCCCCTCAGACCAGAGCCCAGCTCCACCAGAGACAGATCCTCTTGAGGGAACCATCTAACCTCTCAGCACCTTAAGGGCTACTGCTAAAGGATTAAACACCCAGTCCTGGAAACACAATGGAAGGCCTGGCTCTGTCTGTTGTATGTATGGCATTTACTGCCATCAAGTGCTATGCAGCTGGTCCTTGAGACAGCTCTGTATTCAGAGCTGGTCGAGGGCCACTTCGTG
The DNA here is from genome assembly GCA_004026965.1 of Petromus typicus. Lineage (NCBI taxonomy): Eukaryota > Metazoa > Chordata > Mammalia > Rodentia > Petromuridae > Petromus > Petromus typicus. The sequence continues at coordinate 26,473 of PVIR01009814.1, read as the reverse complement.
TCTCTTCACTGCTCCTCATCACCCTTCTCCAATCTGAAATCTGCATCACCAGAAGATCTCTACATTTAAGAACTCTGTCCCTAGAAATATCACCTTTAAAATATAAGTGTTACTTTGGAAGGAAGGGGAGTTCTGCAGATTTCCCCCTTCCTTAGCCCCATTTTACTCAGTAGTAATGGGAGTGACGGGGTTCCCTCGAAATTCTCTCCCAGCTCTCTTCTCCCCAATCCATCCTCTACATGGTCCACAGGGGCCTCACCCCTACCTACAGTTTCAGCCATTACTCAAGATTGACAGTGCTCAAATTTCCCTCTCTAGCTCAGGTAAAAAGACCTCAAACCTAGCTCCCTCTTCTCAAATGTCCCCAGACACCACTCCTTGATACCTTTCTTTGTCTCTGGCACTCCTAGTCTGGCTCTTCCGCCATGATTCAGGTCTCAGGGAATGGTTCTGCCCTTCCTCCAACTGGACCAAGACTGAAACTGTGGAGCTGCCTTCTCTCCCAATGACCAATTGTTCACCAAATCCTGCTCTTTTCTTCTCCCAAATAAATCTTAGGCCCATTCATCTCTCCTGTTTCTACTGCCATGTCCTTCAATTCAAATGTCATCATCTCACCCCTGGTTAGCCACCTTAGCTCCTTCTCTGCCCAATCTAGTCCATTCTCCAACACAACCAGTGGATCTTTAGAAATGCAAATCTTGTACATTCTTCATGGAATGGCTCCTCATTGCTCCCAAGATAACAACCAAAATCCTGGATGAAGACTGCATATAGCCTTCCCAGAACCACCTACATCTACTCCAAGCTGCTCCAGACCCCAGATACTCCCATACTGTCTTTTCATCCTCAAAACCATTGTAAATTAATTGGAATGTCTCTTATCTCCAAGTTCACTCAGCTAAGGGTTGCTGTTCAGCTCTGTTTGTCGATGTTGCTCACTCCAGAGGCCTCTGCCGGCTTCCTGCTGGGTCAGGCCCCAGCCACCGTCAGTCTTGGCACCATACGCTTCCCTTGTTGGTCAGAAGCACATATTGTCACCATACACCCTCCCCCGGGGACTGGAGTTACCTCTCTGCTCAGAGCTGAGATCACACCTAACTGCTTGCCCTTTAATCTCCTGCATCCACATTAAGTACATGATTATTGAACATACATTTATTACAGCTCTACCACGTACCAGAAACCAGCCTTGCTTCTCCTAATTTTATACTAAAGGGCTTATACAGAATTTCACCCAACAACAAAGAAAATAGTAAATTTTTAGAGTAGATTTTCAAGATAGATGTCGTGTGACAATTAGTTAAAACAGTGCTAACCAGACAGGCCAAGAGGAGGATAGATGCCCAAAAAGATCTTGACACACAGTGAGTCAGACAGTGAGGCAGGGGGCAGACCCCAGAGCGCTGCACTGATGCAGGAGGGAGAACTGGATGGTTAGCTATTGGCAGGACATGGGAAGGATGGAGAATAACAAGGTTAATTGCACAGGGCACAATTCATCTAAAGCCAGTCCCAACCCTGTACCAAAACGCCTTACTGAGTGTCCCAGTCATCCAACAGAGAACTGACCCAAGAGAATTCCAGAAACAGACCAGACCTTCACACAGCCCCCATCATGCCTTCTGCCCTCCCACCCTCTTACTCCTGCCAAATTGCCAGGAATCATCCAGCAACCCCAGGCGCTGAATTATTCAATTATTCTTACAGCTTTTGAAACACATGTGGAGCTGGAAATTCTTCTGAAAAGAAAAGAATCCTGTTATTTAGGCTACTGGGTCATTTTGTGAGCCTCTCTGAATTCTCATCTGCCACGTAATTGTTTTTCAATTAAACAGCAGCTCATTGACACCCCACCCTTACTAGCGAAAGGCAGGGGCAAATATATAACTACAAGGCCTGCTGCTCATTCTGCAGCCCTAAACAGGTGCTGTTACCTGCAGCCCCTGGCTTCGTGCTCACGCAGGGCTGAGGTCGCAGATGCACTATAGAAGCACACTGCTCCCAGAGAAGAAGATCTGAGGGACGATTTCCAGCTACCCACCATCCCCCTGCACACGCATGCCAACCTGCCTTATTTCAAAGAGGGGGGGAAAAAAGACTTCTACCTTCTAACCTCCATCACAATGCTAAAGTCACTAAAATAATCTGTCTACACTTGAATCTGGAAACCCCTCTTATCGCCTCACCCACAATCCACCCACCCACTGCACGTCAGCGTTCTGAGATATTTTTTTCCCAGTAGAACAAACCAGAGAGAATGTTTTGAGGGGAAAGGAAAACTAGTCACGAAATCAGCCTGAAAGATTCCATTTTAACAGGGTTTCTTCAGCCGACCGCTATTTCTGTCTTGGAAGAAACAGAGCATGACTATGAGTTAGGTTCTTTTTTAAAAATGGGCCAAGTATTTGCCAGAGGTGACTTTTAATCCCAATCAATGATAAAACACATCAGTTAGAATGATACAGTTCATTTAGTCAAAAGCCGTCAGAGCCACAAACTCTCAAGCACTGCCCTCCAAACCTCAAATGGGTGTGACGAAACAGCGAAGGGCAGTAACAGGCAGACAACGTCTCACTAGGAATGGACTAGGACAACCTTCTGAATAGCCACCATCTACACCGTCATTGGGGGCTGGACCCAGCTCAACCATGATCCCACGTGTTTCCAGGAAGCCAGCAATCACGGGGCCAGGAAGCACTACTCGTGCCTCCTGCCTCCTCCCCACTGTTCCTTACCATTCCTCCACCTGTTCAGCTCCATCTCCAGATGCTGGATAACATTCTTCAAAGTCTTGTTTTTCTCTTTCTCTTTTTCATATTTCTTCTTCCATTCTTCTGCTGTCAGTTCCAGGTTCACAGAGACTGTATTCTTGATAGTCTTTGCTCTGAAATTAAAAATATAAGGGTCAAATTCTGACTATAACAACTAGCATTTGTCAAATCAGTACAAATAGTCCTCAGGTTTTTCCATCCAAAGACAAACCAACTTCTTAACTGTTTAATGGCACCACTATTTGTTAGAGTCCCAAACTCATCTTTCATTTCTTTCCTTCCTATCTGTCAGTCTCTGAATCCAAAGGGCTTTTTACTTTGTCTTTCAAGATCTCTTGCTCAGTTCCCTCTGCCTCTGTCACAGTCTGTGTTTTCAGTCCTGCTTAAGGTTATAACCCTTTTCCAACATTCAGCATCTTTCATTCAGAATCCCACACACCAGTGCCAGATTCATCTTCCTAATCTTTCAACTTAATAAGCATTTCCAAAACACTGGGTATACACCAGGACAAATGGATAAGATCTCTGGCTTCTTTGAACTTATGTTTCTTACATCAACAATAATCAGTGAAACACAGTTATTTCCCTTACTCACATTTGATATGTAGCCCAGTCCCTGATGTACCAAACACAAATGCCCCATGGGTGGGTCACTTAACCAAGGTCAGCCAAGGGGCACCATGGCTGCCTGGTGAGTGTCTGTCCCTTCAGGGCCAATCACCACCACGCAGGAGTAAAGGACCCACTATTTTCAGATCATTCCATTTTTAATTAAAGAAGTTGAAATTTTTAGAGCTGTATTTCCCAACTTAAAATTTTAAAAAAAGATACACAGGATAAACATATTCAATGGCCACTATTTTGCTGCTCTTGGTATAAATGGTGCTGTGATCTCCTAGGACATATGGCCAGAGAATGGAGGAAGGATGGGTTTTAATGACACGTAGATGGCGGCTGGACACAACTCGAGGGAGTAACTGGTGAGGGCAAATCAGCAGCTGCTCCAGATGTGAAAACCAGCGGCACAATTCACCTCAGCCTGTGCACACGGAAATCAACACAAGCACAGCTTTACCTATTAAAGGGTCAACACACCACAGCAGAAATATACCATTACCTACTTCTTAAGAAGGTAAAACTCCATGTGACACCCTGTTTTATTTGCTGTGCAAACAATTCTTGTAGTGTCTATCATATTTGCCAAGATGATCAGATAGGGTTAATTACCGTTGTCATCAAATGACATTCTGGACAGGAAAATCAGCAATCCTCACCAGCACTATAGATGTCATTCCAAAAATTAATGCCTAAAGCAGACAACTAAATAATCCACTGTCAAAAGAGGAGTTAAACGACTTCAAGGTAAGATTCACTCAAAAATTAGTATAATTCGCTGTCGTTCACAATAGCTTGAGGCCACTGTCCCCAGAAGTGTTTCAACTCTAATTTTCCAAATAGCAGCAATTTTATTACTACTTTTAAGTCTGTTCCAGTCTGACACTCTCACCTCACCTTCTAACATCCTCAGGCAGTATGGATGTTTCTCAGATTCAAGCACAAACATTGCACCATCTGTTATCAACTTAGTAAGTTGGAAAGTGAAGAATAAATCATGGATGAAAGGCTTATTGTCGTTCAAGGGTACACTCTGAGGTTATTGATTTGATTTTTTAAAACTACAAAGAGTTCCTTGATGATTCCAAATAACACCAGGAGAAAAATGGAGCCTCTCTGCTGTATTCCGGCAGGTCGAGCCAAAGGCACATTTTGTGAATAGACCCAGTAAGGTGACCCTCAGCACAACTGGTTCTCACTGTCAATGTCTTTTAAAAGCTGCCCAGAAAATTATTTTGTTTTATTTCTGTAGTAATCAGGGTCCTGACAGGAAACAGACAGCCTGTTCCAACTGGAATTTGAATTTGGAAAGAGCTTAACAAAGGCATGAAAAAGTGATGGGAAATAACAAGGTGTTACCCTTCCACTGGTGAGGGGAGCCATGATCACCATCAGACTGGCTGTGGCCCAGAGGGAGGGAGTTAGCAGAGAGCAGCTGCTGGCTGGGCACTGGAACAGCCTCTGCTTTAGGCCACGGACAGCACACAGTGACCCTGCAGGGAGAAAACTAAGAAACAAGTACTCTGACCGCAGGCTCTTCTCTCCCTCAAATCGCCAGTCCATATTCCTTCCCACTGACTGAACCAGGGACAAGGGAACACACTGCAGGAATGCAGAGCAGTCACCTCCCAGGCACAAAGCAAGGCAGAAAGGGCTTCTGTAGACAGAAGATACACAGCACACTCGCATTTGGAATTCAAAGTGGGAAACCCTGTCTCATGCTGGATGCCCTGACTATTTAGCTCCAAACTAGGCAGAGAACCCGGCCTTTCTACCCTCCAAAGGCAGAGGAGAAAAAAAAGCTACTACTGACAGAATGATGTTACCTCTCCCAAAACTGTTCTGTAAATTTAAACTATATACTCAAATCTTAGGCGGTATATATATATACCGCCTAAGATATATGTGTGAGTGTGTGTGTGTGTGTGTGTGTGTGTGTGTGTATAGAAATTGGCAAGCTGTTTCTAAAAATTTACAGAAGAAATTAAAAAAGGCCAAAAATAGCCAAGACAATTCTGAAGATCAAAGCTAGAGGACTGAATATTGATGCCTAGAAAGCTATAATAATTAAAACTGATTTCATGAAATTTCAGAAATTTTAGAGTGGAAAGAGAATGGATAATCAAGAAACAAACAGATTTACCTTCAACTGCTTTAGGACAATAGTGTCCGTACAACAGAGTGAGAAAGGATAATTTTTTCAATATATGGCAGTAGGTCTCTAATACCATATAAAAATCTATTCCTAACAGACAAGACAATAAAACTTCTAGAAGAAAATGAAGGAGAACATCTTTGATACTTTACAGTAGGCAAAGACTTCTTAAATAGGGCATAAGCAAATTTGACTTTGTCAAAATTAAAAACCTCTTTTCATTAATAAATCACCATTAAAAGAGTTAAAAGGCAAGTGATAAAGTGAGAGAAGACAGATGAAATACATTTACCTGGAAAGGACTGACAGAGTAACTTCTATAAATCAATAAGAAGCACTAAGGGAAAACCTGACTACACTGCAAAAAAAAAAAAAAAAAAAGGTGCTTAGCATCATTAACCAAGAAGGAAATGCAAATTAAAACTATAATGGGATACATTTATAGACCCATAGGATGACTAACTATATTTAAGCGGTTAAAAAATGCCAACTATTGGCGAAGAACTGTGATCATAACACTGAATTGCCACTTAAGAGAATATGAATTATTACTATCACTTCGGAAAATGTTTGGTAGTACCTACTAAAGCTAAATATCTTATACCCTATGACCCAGGAATTCCACTCTTACCCTTGTCCAAAAAAAGGACATATGCTCATTCAAAGGCATGGCAACCAATTCCATATTAATTTTCTAATAGTCCCAAAATGAAGACAATCCAAATATCCATTAACAGCAGGAGGAATACATACATGCTACATTCAAACTACAGAGTATAGTATAAGTGTAAAAAATAAACTACTACATCTAACAATACAGAGTAACTTTATAGACACAGTGATGCATAAAAACAGCCAGGTACAAAACAGCACGCAAGGATTTCATCTATATTAAGTTTAAAGACAAACAATAATAATCCATGTTGATAAAAGTCAGGATGACAAGGGTTCTTGGGGGTTGGTGGTATAAGAGAGAAGCTTCTAAGACACTGGGCAGGTGGTTGCTTTGATGTACAACTGTAAAATGAAAATCTGTCTGAATATATATGTATATAGATATATAGATATATAATTTACACTCGAGTTTGTGCTTTTTACAGTTCTACTCACTAACAAGACATAGAAAAGCCAATGGAAAAAGGAATCACACCAGATACAAGAATTTCCAGATTGTGGGATGAACTAGAGTTACTAAAATACTGAATTTCTGTACCCAGCAAGTATTTTTTTTATTTTAATAGAACAAATTTTTTTTCTGGGATATTGAAAGCAATCTTGCAAAGAGGAACAAAGATGGTCTCAAACCTTCATTCTCCTAAGAGACCCAGAATACAAGCATATAGGATGTCTATAATTTCTTTTTCTTTTTACTGTGACTAATAGCAAATTTAGAGAATAAAGAGCCTCATAACCACCAGCTCCTGCTTAATTTTGCTATTCAAAATGTACTTTTGGCCTTTGTGAATATTCAGTTACTTTCCATCAGTGGACTCTTAGTTTATTTATTTATTTATTTATCTATCTATCTATCATTTCCCAGGTCTTTGACTCTTCATATATTTGCTGGCTGTAATCACACTATAAAGCATTAAATCAAAAATCAAGTAGTGAATCCTGACACAAGGCCACAGGTGGACAAGACATAGCAGCTTGGGCACAGAAAAACCACATGTATTCCTTTTAGAGGGCTCACGAGAAAACATAAAATTAATAAGATAGCAGAAATTCAGAAGTGTTCTAGGCGGTTGTATAACTTTTATCTAGCTGAAGATACAATTTTGCATTTTTTTAGCAACAGGACAGATTCTGAGGATGCTTTCATAATCACAGGTATCCTGGAGTGTGCCACTCGGTGACAATCTAATGGGGCCACTGTCACATACGTGGTCCATGGGTGTTCAAAACATCATGCAGACTATAGAGCAACAACAATAGCATCCAATCATTCTAAGGTGTTCTCTTTTTGCTACAGGAAAACAATCCAATGAACCACTGGAGCCTGTTCTAGCCACTTACTGCTCAAATTGGCTGAGAAACCACTCAGTTCAGACAAAGTGACCTAATCATTCAGAAAGAAAGGAGCACGAAAGTCTTGGATCTTCATTCCTATGAGTTCTCAGGTTTTACCCAGAGATCCCAGTGGGTTTATAGATACAAATGCTATACCACAAGTTTGAACCTAGCAGGCAGTGAGCCAGTCCCTAACCAATGCTGCTTAGTGGAAGAATTTGACTTGATCTTAGGTTCTGGTCTAACAGCAAGATCTGCTAAGTAAACATGAGTCCAGTTGTGAGCGAGCTGTTACCAAGGCCCCCATTTTGCAGCTTTTTCTTGTCTGGCTTGCTTCCGAGACGCAAGCACCTTTTCAGAAGTACAGAAATCCTCTCCACTCCAGGGAGGGAGCCAGGCAGAAGCTTTTAAAGAAGACAAGTCTAATAAACATTAATCCACCTTGAGAAGGCAGACAAACACAACCCCCAGACAACAGAGATGAGAGAAGTGTATCGTCCACCTCTGTGCTGACACTCAAGCTTTTTATTTCTCTCCCAGAACCACTTGGTTCTTCCATCCCTGAGTCTGTCGCTTATACCTTCAGGAGCACAGGCCCAGGCTAAGAGGCTACATGTTCCTCTGCGACCACCAAGGCTGAGAACGGACACCTGAAAAAAACGGACCCCTTTGAAAAAGCAGCTTTGTAATCTGACACCTGGGTGCTGGAGGACAGGGTGTTGAACACGACACGCCAACACCACTTGTTCCATGTCACTCTATGTGCTAACAAATCCCAGCCCCTCTTTCTGCAATGACTTCCTCCATTCACACTTACTGGGCACAGGCGGTTCTAATGACACGTGTGCCACCTATCATCGGAGTTTCTTATACTCATTCTGACCACCTTGGGAAAGCCAGGAAGAAGTCTGTCCTTGGCACCTTCCGGCTTCAGGTTCCACCACCCTTCTCTGCCCTCCAGGCGTTAGGAGAATACTAGCACTTAAATAAGGAGCTCAGGACAACTTCACACCTTCAACTCACAGAACAAGTCTGCAACGTGTGATTCTGAACTACGCATGATGTGTGAGAGACACACAGAAACTCAGTCCTCTCTCTGTGAAGGATAAGAAGGCGCAGTCCCTTCTCTATCAGTCAGGGCTTCCAAGAGAAAGAGTGCCAAAAGGACAGAGACGGATGGACAGATGCTGTATCCTGTTACATAAGAAGACTATATTATATATACAAAATGTATCTCCCTCTCATGTATTTATTTTAGGATGTTGGCTCGAATGACTGGGGGCTGGCAAAGCTAAAGGCTGGGACTCGGCAGAAAGTGAAGCTACAGCCTTGAAGCGGAATATTTTCTCTGGGAAGCCTGGATTTTTACTTTTAAAGCTTTCAACTGCTTGGATGAGGGCCACCCTCCTCCTCCAGGGTAATCTATTTAAAGTCGACTGTTGTATATGTTAACCACATCTACAAAATACTTTCACAGTCACAGCAAGATTAGTGTTTGATTAAATAATGAGTCCTATAGCTTAGTGAGGTTGACGCTAACATTAACATCCATCACCTGAGTCCGAGCTCCATATAAACACCTTTGCTTCCTTGGAAATGCTAGAGAAGCTACTGCCTTGCTTGAGAAAGAGCATTAAGAAAAAATTAACATTAGCCAGCGTGTAGTTAAATTTGTGTCACTCACAATATCTCTCCCTGCAAAAACAAAAGATAATCCTATTGGTGTCCCAGCAATGAGCTTTCCAACAAGGGTGATTTAAGTCTTTTCTGGATTTCTGTAAGAATAGCTAAGCATGTACCTTGGCCACAGCCCTAATCCACCTCTGCAGGTATCTTGTTCTCAAGCACCAGTGACATAAACTTTAGCGTGCACACTATTCAAGCTGCCTACGCCAGCTGCCACTCAGTGGTAGGTGGCATGATTAAAATGATGGCAATGTCTTTTTTTAAACAGTATACATCAGGAAAACCAGAAAGACTATTATTTCCCTTAAGTTATCAATTCTCCTTCCACATTCCACATATACATAAAATCACTGAATTATTTATGTGATCAATGAAAGCCTTGGCACAAGGACCTGCTGAGCTAGATTTTCCTGAACTGATTGGCCTGGCCCTCGGGGCTCCCTTCCTTCCATCAACTCCCAAATCAAGGCGCGTTAAGCAGGTTTCCAAGATAATTGGGTGATTTCAGTCCACACTCCTAAAACTTATAAATATCTTCTTCCAATAGTGTTCTACAAGCACTTTGAAAGAGTAATTAAAGAATAAAATGCTGGAAGCCCAAAGAAAAAGTCCATGAAAGTACTCGAGTATGGCTTTTTGACTCTTGACTGCGTGGGATTTCAAGTGCTGCCTCCCAGTTTGCTTAAAACTGTGGTGGCTTCTGTGTCTGATGGCACAGTGTTGGGCACATCGGGAACTCAAGAGTCAGGGCTGGCTGAAGAGAAGAGCAAGAATTCACCAGTAACACGGAGACACAGACATGCTGGATTTCTCCCTTTACGTCTGGTCAATCTAGAGTCCAGAGGAAGGCCGCCGGGGCTGGGTGGGATGCCCGCAGACATCTGCAGACTCCCCCATGCTTCTCCTGCTTCAGTGTCATACTACTGTGTTCCCTTCAGAGCATCAATCCAGGCCAGCCTGCCACAAACATGGACTTTCTTCGTGTCCTTGAAAGAGCCCCACAGGAACAACTACAGACCCTCCCACTGCCCTAAAATCTGGCCACCTCTACAACATGAATATAATGCATACTCTTTATACTGAATTTGGGATCCACCCAGCAACTTTTTTGAGTTCAGAGGGCTTAATCTCTTTTTCTATCAGATACCAGGTCCAATCCATGTTTGCTGCACAGTTGGCTTCAAAGAGCACATTTAACAATAAAATAGGTACAGGCCACATGGAGAAGTTCCAGAGTCCTTAAAGAATCAGTGGGCTAACTTGGTGATCGAGTAAAGGGAATAAAGCCTCACACAGTTCTAAATATACACTGGAAAGCGAACCAGATCCAAACCCAAGCTGGCTCCTGGGCGTCATTACCATACAATGGCCTGACAGTTCAGCAAGGAGCCCTACAACAAGCTTTGAGTTCACCTGCTCACTGATTTGATAGCATTTATCTCCTGACCACTACCTGAACCTCACTTGTGCTAAATGCTGAGTGGGATCCGAGGTCAATGGCAAAATCATTCCTTGCAGTCAGGCAGCTCAGAATCTAGATGATACTGACACACCTGTCTTATCTGCAAAAATAAGTGACATTACTTTTTACTTCCTGGAACCCCTAGTTATCAGCATTCAATCCAGTCTCTGAATTACATTGTTGTCACTTATAGTACTTTACATCCAGTCTAATCTCATCTATTACTGTGACCTTCCTAAACGCCAATACTGTCAGACTGCATGACTTGCAATTGTGTCAGCCTTCTCCATGCTGGCCTGATGCTCAATGAAAACTGAAGCAACTCACGTAGTTCTCTTAAACAGTCTAAGAAGTTAGCATGATCATATCTCATTCTATAGGCTAGAAGACATCCAGCACAGACACAAGTAAACAAAGAGAATGGATCAATGGCAGATCTCAGCTTCCTAACTGGCTGTGCTGAACTCACGGGCTGTGCTATGCGGTCAGACTACTATGGTTGGCTGTGGAGTGTGAGCCCCAGTGGTTCCTGGTTGGCAGTCTGGTTTTTAATGTGCTGATGCTGAAGGGTGGCAAAACCTTTTAAGAAATGGAGTTTAGTGTAAAGTAACTAGGTTACTAGGAATGCTGCCTTCAGAAGAACCTAGTAGTTTCCACAAAATTCTAGTCAGTTCTCTTGATAGATTGCTATAAAAGAGCAAACCTGGCACTCCTCAGCCTCTCTGGCTTCCTATCATATCATGCCATCTCTCCTTCTCACACAAGCTACTGCCACCATGATGCTATCTGTCCTGAAGTCCTCGCCAGCGCCACACTGATGCCACTACCATGCCCTTGAATCTCCAAATCCATTAGCTTAAATAAATCTCTTTTGTTTATAAAGCATCCAGCCTTGGATTTTTGCTATTGCAATGGACCACTGACTAATATAAAGGTTCTTGATCAAGTAGGCCTCATGTGAGAAGTTCTGGGTCAAGTGGTACAGGCCATATCCTAGAAAATTGTGCATTTTCATTCATTTACTGACTGCAAGGTCTCAGGGAGGGTATGTAATGGCTTCCAGATTAACTCTCAATTTCACCCTTTGTTCAAAGATGAAGTAATCCATACCTGTTAGAATTTCTAAGGAGGATTTTGACATGTCTAACACAATCTGGTACTTGAAAATGTGTTAATGATAACGATGATGCTGATGAGGGCCTGTGTCAGAAGGAAAACTATAATCACCTGAACTGATTCCTAACTTGCTTTCTGAAGGCAGCAGCCAATGCCCACTGACAACTGCTACCTAGAGTCAGACAACCCAATTACTCTGAGTGATCTTGGCTTGAAAACATCCAGAATATTTTTGCTTTACAGATGAGAATGTGTTAAAAAGAAATATTCTGCTAAAGTTCAAGTTTAAGACACTGCGTAGGAAAGGGGGCGGGAGCGGGATGCATTCAGTGTTTCTCAAAAGCACGTGCTAGTGTAGCGGTGTCCTGGATATGGACCCTTGAGAGTAGGTGTTATACCACTGCAGACCCATTGGCAAAGCATTTGTCAAATCAAGGAAGTCACTGGGAAGAAGTAAAAGACCCAAACATATTTTAAAAGATATATTAGTTCCACAACATTTCAGCGTAATTATTATTTATTTAGACATCCCACCACTGCCCTGACTGCATAATTCTACGTTTTGTTGTGGGCTCAGGAAATGACAGGTTTAACACAGTTTAAACAAGCCACAACAATTTCCCATGGAGCATGCCCACCCCCACTTGTTCTTTCTCTACGTCCCTGACACTATTTCTCAGGCATAACTACTCCCAGGAGAAAGGCAGGGGCAGAGCAGGGACATCCATTTACAAATAAGGCAAAGGCCCACAGAGAAGTGGCAACACGTATACAGACCACAGAGCTATACATCAGTGGAACGAGGGCAGTAGAACCCACATCTCCAAACTCAGCCGACTGGATGCTAGAGGTGTTCACATCATCCATAGATAGGAGCGTTCCTGCTGCCAGTCTATCACCACCACCAAGTCCTAGCTTGCTTCATTTGGACAGTTTGGAGGGGGAGAAGATGGTTACCACAAGCCTCCTCCCTCAGCGTACATTTATACATCCTACCCCAGGGTTAGGACAGAGCCCTTTTCTTCCTGTTCTGTTTATGCCACTACTCTACATTCACCTAAACTCCTGGATGTTTTATGAGCAACTATGCAATGGATCCCAAACATGGGCGTGAAAGGTGGGTATCAATCTTGAGACTAGTCTGAGTCACTTTCCTTATCACTGGGCAAAATAAAAGACTCCTTCAACACAAAGGGCAAGAGGTTTATTTTGGTTAACATGACATTCCATACTTGCTGTCTCCAAGCATAAAACAGGGAATCTGCTGACACTATGGCAGCCAGGAAGCAGATGGGGTAGGGAGAGTATGCCCTTCCAGGCCATCCCCATGGAGACCCACCTTTTCTAACCAGGCCCAGCTCCTAACTGTATATTCAGCAATAATGCCCCATGATTCCAAATACATGAGGTATTAAACATATAAGACTTATACACTTGAAATCATATGAACCTAAACACTAGCCTTTGGTTCCATGAATAACAAAAGTAACACTCCACTCCAACATCAAGTGGCATGTATAGGAAGTGTGGGTGTTCCATTTTGCTCTTTAAACATCATATCTTTAGCTTATTTTTCCCTATTATTTAAGTTCATAATTAATCCTTTGACCTCAATAAATGTCAAATGATTCCTGAAGTTCCCAGATCACCTGCTAGATGCGATTCAGCAACTATGCACTCCCTCATCTTATTACCCTCTGACACTAGCCCCACATTACTCACACCTAAGACCTCAGACTCAGCTCAGAGTCTAGATCTGAAGAGACCAGACGCACCTCTGTCCAAACATCAGCGTGGACTTAGTCTCAGCCTCATTGAAGACCGAAGGAGAGCAGCAAATGACAATGGTGGTTCTACAGTTCCCACCCAGAGAGTCCTGGAGGATCCGAGTCATCTTGCTGTCCCGATACGGCACATGTGTTTTCTATTTAGGAAAAGAAGGAGTATTGGTTTTTCACAGCACATTCAAAGGAAAAATACAGAAGCAAGCCAGTAAGGAGGGAGGTGCTGGATTAGCAATGTGCATGAGATCATAATTCGGGGCCACTCTTTGGATCATGGCAAAGTTTAAAGTGCCCATAGGAAATCAGCATCCTATTCACACTTTTTAATGGGCTGGATCTCCCGGCAGCAGGTGTCCACAGTCAGGATTCCTTCTGTTCTTTTCCAAGCAGAAAAATGAATGAATCTCTAGGGTGTGTGACAAACAGAACATGCAAATTCAAAAGGCAACTTTTCATCATACTATTTAATAGATGGGGACAGGGTCACTTACTGTCCCTTCTGCCAAAGCAGAGATCACATTTCCAAGAGCAGACAAAGACTTATTGATGTTTTTGGCTTCATCGAGAACAGCTCCCTCGGCACCAGTTTTGCTGACCTAGCAGGAGAAGAAAAAGCAGTGAGCCGCACCGGCTGGTAAGAGAGCAAAGCAGAAATTTCAAATTCACACGAGGGCAGATGTGGGGGTTGGGGAGATCCTGCTAGAAAACAAGGGAAAGTAAAAGTAAGTAAGAACTACATTGATAAAAGCGTCTCTGGCGCATGAGCCTGGGGATTTGGTCTCTCCCACTGTCATTTTCCTCTCAATTAGGTTTTAGTGGAATGGCTGAAATGCCTCAAGTGGGAAAGCCGGAGATGCTTCCCCAGGGGACACCCCTGCAGGGAAAGTAGGCTCTGGAAGGACTGTCACCACGGGACAGTGTGGGTCCTGAGAGACTAAACTACAGTCTCTGTACAACAGGGAGCATAGAGGGAAGTGTTAAGAGAAAATGCTGTCCTGAGCCACAATGAATGGAATAATGGGTACAGGGGAAATACAAGTTCCAAATTCAGGCAAAAGACAACAGGTGTTGGGATGGAGTGCAGACCCTGTTCCTTCCCCACCAGCTTCCACACCCAGGAAAAAAATTCAAAAAGCAAAAAACCTGGAGAAGCATGAAAAGTCAAGAAAGTGTGTCTTATACTATGTATCTGTCTGTTTTTCTCTACTGCCAAAGGGGCCACGCACAGCGCCTCCTTGGCCGTGTTATCCCTGGTAATTTTATATTTACAGCACTTGCTTTAGGTAGAGAGCAGTTTACAGATGCTGGAAAAAGAAAAAAGAAACTCAACATGATTCATTTTCTGCTGCCTAGACAAAACGATGTGGGGAGAACAGCTGTCCTCTGAAGAAAGAAAAGAGGAGAAATCTTTTTAAGCTGCACAAAGATGGATTTCAGCTACATATAAAGGAGAAACCTCTGACAACAGAGGTGAATAGCTGTCCAGCAGGAGGTTTTCTCAGACAGGACAGATTCTCATCTGTCTTGGAATTGTGTGTCCAGGAACCCCTGCTCACAGACCGGCAATCGTGCAGCTCAGGCCACAAACGCTAACAGTCCATCCACAGCATGGCTTTAAAGATGCTTTCATAGCTGAGCATTTTAACTCCATGAAACTCACAAGGCAGATACTATCTATTACCTTCCTTTGAGAGACAAGGAAAGTGAGGTCCAGAGATGTCAAGCTGGCTGCTTAGGAAAGAATGGCCGTGAGGAGAGAGAGAAACAAAAGCCCAGAGTTCTGTTCTATGCGATCGCATTGACACACTCATGTGGACACATCTAGGGTGAGTGAAGACAGGTGGGAACCAAAGAAGCGAGGTGCAGGATGCAACTTGAGGGCACCTCGTAAAAACCACCAACAATAACCACCAACACAGCACAGAACCTGGCCTCTCCCATCATCTGTCGGTAAGTAGCTTTCAGGAATATTTAGGCCCTAAAAATTCATCTCTGAAGCCAGGTGTGGTGGCACAGGCTTGTAATTCAGCACTCTGGAAAGCTAATCAAGGAAGATTTCAAGTTTAAGCCCTGACAATGTAGCAATTTAGTGAGAACCTGTTTCAAAAAAAAATTAAAATTAAAAAAAAAAAAAGGCATAGCTGAGTGCAAAGGTCCTGAGTTCAACCTCTAGTGCTAAAAAAAACAAAACAAAGCTTTTCATCTCTGTGCTCAGCGAGATGATGGCGCCATTTGCTCTTCGTGTGGACCCACACATGACACAGCAGGAAAGCTGATGGTCAGCCCCAAGGTAGACGACACTGCTCCACTGTGTCCATCCCAGTAAGTGAGTGACTGGTAGGAAGATCCAGACCACTCTCTGCTCACAGTTTCCAAAATGCAAATGGGCAGAGTCCCAGCAACCATCACTGACATGAATGTCAGAGGCCATAGCTTGGTAATAAGGTGCCAGGTATGCAGCACAGTCAGTAGGGTTCAACTCACTGCCAGGAAGACCAATCGAGCTATGAGCTTGCAGGACAGCAACAACCAGCCGAAGTCACTATAATGGAGGGAAGGTACTGCGCACATGGACTAGCTCTGTGACACTGCCTGAGAGGGTATCTGCTCCCCAGCCTTACACGAGGGAGTCTGGAGGGAAAGGCTGGAGATTCTGGGGAGCATATTTAACCTGGAGTGGGACCTCAGGAAGTGCGTAGGTGGGCGTGGGACATATGTCAAAAGGGTCTGAACAAAGCCAGAGAATAGTCAAGGCTTGTGGTGAAAGACTACCAGACGCTTCATAGCCTGAAGGTACCAAGGCCATCCCATGAGACACCGTCAGTCCAGGCTTGCTGCAGAGAAGCAGGGCACGTGGGGAGAGGCCCAAGTCCCAGCCTTTCTCTTGGCAAATATACCTACAGATGTGGACCTGCCACCTTCGGATGCCAAAGCCCTTCCCTGGCCTGTCTTACTGTGGTAGTAACGCGCATCTCTCTGGTCCTCAGAAGTTCGTGCCCCACCCACATGTGTGCAGTGGCCTTTGCCAAGCTAAGTTCAGTCCAGCACCAGTCTGGGGTCGTCCAGGGCCTTCCAGGCCTAAGTCAGAGTGAGCACCAAAGTCCTGCTTGTGATGCAAATAGGGGACTTCAGGACCAGGGAAGAGTGGGTAGACAAAGGTTAAATTTAATAACATCTTGGCTCAAGATTAGAAACGCTTAGAGCCCTTTAAAGCCAAGGAGTAGAAAAGCACAAAAATTATACCATTTCACACTGAACCAAGTAACAGAGAAATTACAGATAATACAAATGAAGAACCAATTACCTTTTCGCTCCCAGCCAAATCAACCAAATAAAGCTTCCCACTGAGTTTTTTTTCAGTCTCTACGTTCTCTTGTTTAATATTAATCAGGAAGATGCTATGACTTCTAGAGCTGTGTTCATTCATGTCTGCAAAAGAACATATTTTACTTCTCTACAAAGAACACAGAAACATAGGTTGCAACATCCAGTCTCAAAAGCACAACACATCACCCCACCTGGGATGCTATACCTGGTGGTGGCCACCTATAAACTCAGTACTCCAGAGGCTGAGACAGGAGGCTCACCATGAGCTGGAGGCCAGTCTGGTCTGATACTGGAATCAAAGTCAGCCTGAACTGCATAGCGAGACCCTGTCTCAAAGAACAATGTGTGTGTGTGCGTGTGTGTGTATGTGTGTATAAAGTAAAATTATCTGAGATTACTCTTTCTACTTTAAAAAAAAAAGTTCTTTCTAGAAATGAAAGATTTATAATGCCTTCAACTAGCAAGGAAACTAATCTAAAAATCTTGGTCAGCAGTTTAATATAGGAGTCTCCAGCTCCACCAGCAGCAGCCACCCTCCAGGGTCCTCTGCCAGCCCAGCTCTCCAATAAGCCCACAGCTCCCCCCACATTCAATTCCTCAGACTCCATCTCCCGATTAGTTCCTGGTGTTCCTCTCCTGGTCGTGTGTGTAAACCTAGTCTTATCAGCAATATCATAAGCTTTTCTAAGGAAGGATTAAGACTTTCTTAGGGAAGGATTAAGGCATAGCCTTCTATAACACATGCTAAGTGCACAGAGGTCTCGCAGATTAAATATGCTTCATTCAGATGAGGCCCTAGAAATAAAAATCCTTTCCTACCTTGGTCTCTGTTCACCAAACAGTCAGAGACCACAGTAACTACCCCCGGTCATCTCTCAGAACCATTTTATCAGACTGTATGTTATAGAAAAAAACTCTATAAATATCTCATCTTAAAAAATAATTATAATTGGGCTCATGATTTAGCTCAATGGTGACAGCTTATATATATATATATATATATATATATATATATATATAACATATTATATATTTTATATATATATTATATATATATGAATAATCTGAAATGAAAATTAAAATAGCTTTATTTAGAATAGTAAAAATAGGAGAAAATTCTTAAGAATAAACTCAATCAAGAAAATGAAAGCCACCCTTAAAATGAAAAAGATATTTCAAATGAAATAAAAATATATTATATGTTCATTCATTTTAAAATTTATATTCCTAAGATGTCAATATTACCCAAAAAGAAACTATAAGTTCAATACAACCTTTATTCTCAATGATACTCTATATAGAAATAGAAAAATGTACCCTAAAATTGATACAGAATCTCAAGAAACTCGAATAACCAAAATAATATTGAAACAGAAAAATATTTCAAGGTCTCAAAATAACTGATTTCAAAACTGACTACAAAATTACATGAAATTATTTGATATTTGACAAGTGGACCAAAAACATACACTGCAAGAAAGATAACCTCTTCAAAAATGGTGTTGGGGAAAATGGCTATCCACACCCGGAAGTCTGAATCTACATTCAAACATCTTACCATGCGCCAAAATAAAACCAAAATGGGTCAAGAACTAAAGGTCAAAACAGAAACCCTCAACCTACAAGATGGCAAATTAGGTGAAACTCTTTAAGTCATAGGTATTGACAAGAAATTTCTGAATAGAAGCCCAGCTGCCAGCCAGGAATGTTGCTCAGTAGCATGGCCCCTGTCTGGCAAGTGCAAGGCCCTGAGTTTGATTTCCAGTACCAAAAAAGAAAAAATAAACCCCAGCTGCCCAGAAAACAATACCAAAAATCAACAAGTCAGATCTTATCATATAGAAAGCTTGTGCACACCAAAACAAAGAACCAATAAAGAAAAAAGACAACCTACAAAATGGGAAAAACAAAAGTTGGCCAGCCAACCCTCAGATAGAGGACTTATATCTGGAATATATAAAGAACTCAAAATAATTAGGCCCTGAAAATAAACGAGCCAATGAAAGCATTGACAAATGAAACAGACACTTCACCGAAGCACAAATGGCTAACAAATACCTGAATAAAGGGGTAACATCACTAGTCATTGGGAAATGCAAATTAAAACAACACTGAGGTTCAGTCTAACCCCAGAAATACCAGCTATCATCAAGAAATCAAATAACCATAAATGCTGGCAAGACTGTGAAGAAGAGCCTTGTTGAAGAAGAGCTATTGTTGGGGGGAATGTAAAGTAGTGCCATTATGAAAATCAGCATGGAGAATCCTTGAAAAACTAAAACTAGAGATTCCAATTGACCCAGCTATTCCTCTTCAAGACAGCTTCCCCCAAACAGTATTATGCATTACAATAATATACACATCTACAGCAGCACAGTTCATAATAATTAAATCTTGGGAACAGCCTAGATGTCCATCAAGAGATGAATGGACAAAAAAAAATATGGTATTTGGGGCTGGGGATATAGCTCAGTGGTTCTGGTGCCTGTCTTGCAAGCGCAAGAGCCCAGGTTCGGGTTCGATCCCGGGTAACCACATAACAATACTGGGCATGGAGACTCACGCCCAGCAGCAATCAGTACCACATACCACAGTGCCGAGCGTGGTGGCTCACGCCTGTAATCCCAGCACTCAGGAGGCAGAGGCAGGAGGATTGCTGTGATGTGAGTTAGAGGCTGAGCTCAGTGCCAGCCTGAACTGCAAAGCGAGACCCTGTCTCAAAAAAAGAAAATGTGGTATTTACACACAGTGGAGTAATATTGCGCCATAAAGAAACATAAATTTGAAACATTAGTAGGAAAATGGATGCACCTTGAGACCATAATATGAAGAGAAATAAGTCGGATATGCAGGCTTAAATATCACATGGTTTCTTTTACATGAGAAACCCAAAATATAAATAAGGATAAAAATAAAAGGTAGATATTTGGAAATCAGGAGATAGATTTTTTTTAACTATGAAGGGGATCAAGAGATGAGGTGGGGTGAAAAATACTGTTATATACATGTATCGACTCCATACAAGAAACACAAATGAAAATAAATTTTTTTAAAGTTTCAGGTGAGAAGATGAAAAAGTTTTGGTGCTTATGGCCGTGATGTATGTACAACATGAATACACTTCATAGCAGAGCAATGCACATTTAAATATAGTTAAAATAATAAGTTGTACAGTATGTACATTTTACCACAATAGAACAAAACTTGGCAGATGATAAGAACAATAATAATGTTTTGGAACAGCAATTTTGAATTCAGGACCATTATGGCTTTTATCTAGATGTCCCCATTGGTGGGGCTTTGTGGAGCTGTTGGGATATGGGGGAGTGACCCTGGGACTGAAGGTATGTGCTAGTAAATTATTCCACTGACTGGAACTGGCACAGTTCTGGGTATAGATAACGAGAAGGCCCAAGCTGGAGGGGCTGGCACCACCCAAAAGGCTAGAGGTCTAGATGGTATAAAAGGAAAAGGGAAATTGGCTTCTGCTATTGCTTGCTGCTTTCTTCCTGCCACACTATGAACTGTTCCTCTTCTCTCAAGCCCTTGGGCCATGCCACCGTGCCTTGGAGCCAGCTGACTGTGGACAGAAACAAACTGTGAGGTGAAATAAATCTTCCCTCCTTTAATTTGTGAGTGACAGGTATTTTGTTCTAGCAATGAGAAAATTAATTAAAATGGGAGCCAAAAAGAGCTGTCAGGTATGCCTCAAATAACTCATGACTAACAATAGCTTGAGAAACACAGTCAATAACTTCTTAGAGAGTGTCTATTTTAAGCAGTAGACAAGAAGTAGAGTGTGACCTACACTGTCTCCGAGTCTAGGCTCAACTGTAAACTTTGTCACATGTACAAATACCATATGGTACATAATTGGGTGAAGAAAAGGTTGAGAATCATGATTCTGAGTTACAGAATCAGACTCTGGGTGAAAGAGGCTTAAAGAACCCAAAATAGTCCACCAACCATTAAGAGAGTCTCCTGCACCACATGAGAGGGAGCTCACTGCCTGTCCGGGGATCAGGCTTCCCCTGGGGTAGCTATGAGGATGAGAGTTCTCTGCGCTTGGCTCAAACTAGAGTGTCAGTACTCCCGCTGGTTCACGCACTGAGGAAAAACGGCAAGACGCCTTCCTCTCAGTGTCGGTCCCCAGAACACGTTCGCATACACTGCAGATTGTTTTACTCCTTGAAGCTAGACGTCCCTAGTTTCCTTCACTTCATATGCACTCTCTCATTTGTCCACGTGCCTTAGGATAAGGCAGAGAGCTTCAGTCTTTTCATGCAACCTCTGCCACTCTGGACACTCTTGACATGCGCTGCACATCCTGAGGAGCCAGGCAAACGAGCTGCTCTGAATTCGTCCACTGTGAACATGGCATCAGTAGCTTGGGAAGCTCCTACCTCTGCCTTCTGCCTTTCTCTTTGCTTTGCTTTTCCTTTTATACAGAAGGCAGAATTCTCGCAAGGTATCTTCCCTCACATGTATGACTGGCATGTAAAACCTGCTGTGTTGGTTTTTTTGTAAAAAGATATGAACAGTAACATGGTTAAAATAAATAAACCTAGCACGAAGCTTACTTCTTATCCTCTTTCTTGGCTGGCTGTTTTCTTTCATGTTTAGGCTGAGTCCACCTATCAGTGTTCAGTGAGTCTCTCTACATTCCAAGACCTCAGAGCGTTCCAGACAGCTGAAGATGGAGACATCTTTCCCACAGGCCCCTAGAAACACTCACACTGCACATGCCCTGAGTGTGTCCAGGCCACTGCTCTCTACCACCTTCCCACGCTTTACTGCCGGTACAGCTCATTGCCCACACCTCCTATTGGAGACACACATTTGTATCCTATGTCATAGGATACATCACCACCACACTTACTCGTTACAGCCACGTGTCGGTTTGCTTTGCCTTCATCTATGACATCCATAACCTCCTCTGGACTTGACACAAACCTCTCCGTGCACCCCTGGATTACAGGCAAAAGCAGGTCAGGTTGGCCATCAAATGAATCAAAAAGCAATAATATTTTGAAGTAGTTAAACATTTTCCCAATTCTTTCTGGAGACACAGATAAATAAGACTGTGGTGTTGATCCAGCATCTCATCCTTGCCTCAGGCTTGAATTCTACATTAAAGAGAAATCTAAGCAAAACTCAAGAAACCAGAAGTAAACCATAAAAGAAATGTTGGATTTTCCTAGTTTTTTCAGTACATTTTCATAACCAACAGAAATGTTTGCAAAAGATGGAAAATAAAAGAAGAAAATCAAGGAGAGAAGAAACGGTGAAGTACTACTTTACCTTCTTTAGTAATTTACCTTTGCATTCATCAATAAATACTTTGATATTCTAAGGATAATACCATGCCAGACCTCCTCTAACTACAGCAGCCTGTGCTTCATTCCAAAGTCTCTTCAAAGTGAACAATATTAAATAATAATTATTTACATCAAAAAGGCAGAGCATGTGGTTCAGTGCCCAGCACTGAAAAAGATAATAATGATTTATATAAAGATACAATTGAAGAAATTAAATGTTCATTTTTTTGGCCAGATGAACACTATATACAAGAACCATGATTAAGTATCTATGTGCCATTAATAGATACTATTGTGGGCATCTTACATAATACAGTAATTACTTTGACAGTGATGAAAAAAAACCAATCACATCACCTGTAAAGCTTTCATCCTACCTTTACGTATGGGACTCTGTTTTTATCTTCATGAACAGCCAAGTTGGTCTTGGATACTGCAAAGACAATGATGACATGCAAAAAAAGGGAAAAAAAGTTTAAAACCCTGTTTTGAAAGAAAAATAGTGCTACAGAAGATAGATAAGTCTTATGTCTTTGTACTTTGCAAACTGAAGCTGTAGCTGAAAGTTAGTGCACAGCCTGAAAGCAAGAGAGCATCTCCCTAAGTTGAATTCCTCAAGCAGAAGCACTGGAAATGATTCTGACTGTCCCAGATTTTTATGTATAGAACAAATAAAGATAAACATGCAGGTTACCCACCATCAAGTAAGTCCCGTATTTTGTCCAAGTAGATCTCAAAATAGGAAACCTGATTAAAGACAAATTTAAATTGGAGTAAGAATTACACTCTATAATTCCGAAGCATCATTGTCAAAAGTTACAACGTCTTCATCATGCATGGCTAGAGGGGAAGAAGAGGGGAGGCCAAGTGAAGACCGAGCATCCTCCCACTTCCTGCTTGTTCAGTCCCTCTGAACATCACTGCTAGGTGAGGGCCACTGTCGGCCCAGGTCACAGCTCCTTGAGTGTGCATTCACAATGTTATTTACCTGATGAGTTAGACATCCACTTACAGAAAGACTCTAGGTTTTACCGCAGACAGGCACCAAGCAAACTTCCATGTATGACAACAGCAGGGATACAACAACTTTCTGTTCAAGGAATTTTCAAAAATGAATAGCCTTCGCCTTACTGAATGATACTGACAGCTCATAAAAACTGGGGAAGAGCACACGCTACACATTCCCATGAAGGTGGGACAGATAAGGGTAGTATGCTTGGAACTACAAAAGTTCCAACAGGTAACTGACAGGGAGCCAGAGAACACAGCCTGGTTTGGAATCTAGGAAGGATGTGAACACAATGTGATCTTCTAAAAGATGATTAGCTTACAAGAAGGAAGGGAAGCCTTCCAGTTACTTATTCCCAAACCTCAGCCCTAACATCAGTAGCCACCACATCACTCCAGAATTTAACTTGCTGAGTCCGGGCCCCATGTGTAGTTATTACGAGGTCAGACTCTCTGAGACCAGGACTCAGAATCAGCCTCTAACTTCCCCAGGTGACTACTCTGGCTGATGAATGACTTAGAACTGTTTTAACTAAATGCCTGGTCTCGGGGATTTAATTCCCACATAAATATGACCCAAGAATCTAAATTTTTCCATCTGTCAGATGAAGCCATTTAGACTTTATGATGTCAAAAATTCTAAGACTCTGCACTCAGCTTACATCTGCCAGATAAACTCCCTCACACCCATCCCGTTCACAAGTGTTTTGTTTTTATAAACAAAGGGACAGACAAAAAGAGAGTACAGGCATGTTCCACATGATGATGTTTCGGTCAGCTGTGGACCGTGTACAGGATAGTGGTCCCCTAAGAGTATATTCCCAAGTGACATCACAGCTTCCTCAGTTTGCGGAAGTGTACTCTACAATGTGAGAGGAATTGCAGACCACCTACATGACATGTATTCTGAGGAATACACCCTGTTTTTAAGCCACCCAGGACTGTAGCTGTAGAGTTACAAAGGGGGCTGTGAGGACACCAGTGGACCTATTCCCTAACCCATTTCAGGACAAGGTTGCCTCTAGTTGGGAGGACGTGAAGACTCTTTAAGCCACACGGATCTCTACCCTGACTCAGTTCTGGTCTGTTATCTTTTATATGCTTCAGTCTAGAACCGCCCAACTTTTCAGCTCCTGGGAGACTGGAGGTCTTGGCTTTGTACCTTGAAATCTGCAGCTGGGCATCATCTCCTGGTTGCTTTGTCCCTAGCATCCCTCCTCGAACACTATCAGTAGCCCTATCACTCTGTCTCTCGTGCACATATCTACCTGATATTTGAGTGATTCACTGTCTCATTGCTTTCTGTTCCTGTTGTGGGGTTGTTCAGTTTTCTTTTGTGTTTATGGTGTTGGAAGTGGAGATCGGACCTGAGGCCTAGCACATGTTCAGCAAGCACTCTGCCACGCAGTAACTGCAGCCCCTACCTGCTCTCTATAATCTCTCCAGCTGCACCATTCCCCACTGCCTAAATCTTCAGGCACCTTTTTGGCCTCTAATCCTATCACCTCTAACCTGGCCCTTCCTGCAGCCAGCTCTGCTCTGTTGTCAACCTGTTCAAATTGTTTTACAACTGTCTCATCTTCATTAAGACTTTTCTGTTACCTTGAGAACTTAAACATGTGACCTTATTTCCATAGATGACATAGAAAATTAATTATAACCAAAAAGCAGATGTCAAGTAGTCATTGGCCAGTCTGACAAACAGAATCCTATTCACATTTAAAACAAGAAGCAGAATTCAGTCTATTAATTTCTGCTTTTGGACAGAGATTTATTTCTGTCTCTCTGTCACTTCAAATACTCTGCAAGGCCAGGAGGAAGGGAGCATAGGCATAGTCTGATGCTCAGCAAGAACATATTTAGAAATAACATATAAAGCCTCTGTGGAACTCATTTCGAGGAGCAGGTTTTCAGTGCTGCCTTAATCAGCCCTCTCTTTTCAACTCAACCTGTCCACACTCAGTTCAAAATACACAGCACTTGTCCACATGAAGCTATTATTTATGAAACAAGTAAACATTAACTATAAATGCAAAACAGGAACTTGAGCTACAAAATTCGGCCCTTGAGACTTAGAAGGTATTGCTGTGCTCTTCTCCTCCCACTTTATACTAGGGCTGTTTTTATAATAAGACTCTAACCCAAGACATTATTTCTAGGGTAGTAATTGGTTTAACATCTTATTCCAGGATTATCCCATAAGAACCCTTCAGTAGTTTAAGTATTTAAATGCAAACTGTCTTAAAGGAGCACTAAGCTTCTAAATCTTGATCCCATCAAAGCAACAAGCTTCTGCACCCTGAGATACAAAGAGGCCTGGCAAGTAGAAGAAGACTTTTGTCAACAAAGGAAACTGCAAGGGAGAGTGAGTTGCTGGATATAATTTATAATTAGGCAAACAGTTATTCTCTCCATTTTACGTAATTTAGGAAAAGAACATGGCAGAAATAAGGAAGAAATTTAGTATAAGTAAGAAAGAAGCACACATTTGGGGCTGGTCTGCTCTGGGTCTGTTTACAACTTACACTATCCAAAGCTCTACCTTTTACTGTGAGTTTCCTCATCACTAGTCTACTGGGTCTAGTGCGCTTAGGCTACAGCTTTCAGAGAAACCTGCTTGGTTCTGAGTCTTCATAGGAAGGCTCTTTCTCGCCCCGACCTGTTGATGTGCTCTCTAGTCATAGTGAGGAGACTCGGACACTGTGTGCATCCTAAGCAAACAAGGCAAGGAGCACCTCGGCTGGGTCCATGTGCCCTTCCTCAGGGAAGGCAGCACTGGACATAAGAGCATGTGGAACAGGAGCTGCCACCTTGCCTATTCCCAAACAAAACAGACAGCGGTGGTCTAGAGTAAGAGAAAGAAGCAGGCCCTGTGACGGGTGTCAAGTTTCTAGTAGGGGGTGATGAAATGTTAGATAAGAACCATGATTGTACAACGTTGAAGATATACTAAAGCCTAACAAAACGTACTTTACTTTTCTAAAGGCTGAATTTTACAGAATATAATTTATATCTAAATGTTTAAGTTAAAAAAGGAAAGAAAAAGCAAAGCTTGTGTTTATTTCCTCCTCTCCATAGCCTCTGCTCCATGCCTATTTGATTCTGGATCTACAATAATTTCCTCCATTTGCTTAGACAAATGACCTTTAGTAATTTGCAAAGAAGTCCTAATGAATATACCTCAAATACCTTATTTTTATGATTAAAAAGCTATAAAA
>PVIR01009813.1:0-52012 GCA_004026965.1 Petromus typicus | reverse complement strand
TTTTTTTTTTTTTAGGTTTTTTGAGACAGGGTCTCGCTTTTTGTGGTTCAGGCTGGCCCTGAGCTCAGCCTCAAACTCACATCACAATCCTCCTGCCTCTGCCTCCCGAGTGCTGGGATTACAGGCGTGAGCCACCACACCCGGCACTGTGATATGTGGTACTGGTTGCTGCTGGGTGTGGGTCTCCACACCTAGTATTGTTATGTGGTTACTGGGGAATCAAACCTGGGCCCTTGCGCTTGCAAGACAGGTGCTGGAACCACTGAGCTAACTAACTCCCCGGCCCTACATGACGTTTTTATAGAAAAAATACAAATTCCTCTTTCAGAATGAATTTTTCTGATTCAAAATTCCTCATATTCGTTCCATATAAGGACCACTGGATTAACATATTACACAAAGCCATCCTTTTTCTTCAGTGACAGATAGAGAAATTCTGTTGAAATGCACAAGTTTATAGTGGCTATAAATGTTGTGGTAAGAGTAAATAACAACTCAGAAAATACATCTCATAGGGAAGTAAGTCAAGCTAGTAAGCAAGTTTGTCTCTAAAATATACAACCAGGAACAGAGCCTAGAGAACCCTGTGGGACACTCAAGTCAAATGTGAAATATTTTCTCTCCAAAGTCACTTAAAGTTCATAGTGATAATAATACAGTAAAATATGCAGGCATATAAGCAAATAAAGTATAATAAGATGAAAATGATAAGACTTGGGACCTCTGTGAATCCTCTACTAAAATTTTTCTCATACAAAAGGAAGAATTTCTAATTTAAAGAAATTTGTAGCCAGGTATAGTGCACACACCTGACATCCTATAATTGTGGGAGGCAGAGGCAAGAGAAGCATAAGTTCAGGCCCAGCTTGGGTAGCTTAATGGTTTAGCAAGACCCTATCTCAAAATTTAAAAACAAAAAATTAAAGAGCTAGGAATGTAGCTCAGTAGTTCAATCCAGAGTAATGGAAAAAAAAAAAAAACTGTTAGCTCTTATCCCTGAAATATTTCCTCGAATATTACCACAGAGATAGAAAATCATTGAATGATAGCACTGTCAAACTTAAAGACTTCTGAGTTTCCATTATCTGCTAGCAATTACATCTTAGGACACTATGGATATTGGAAATCAGGCGAAAGCTATGGAGTGTTCCTCCAGAAAAATACATTCAAAACCAAAATTTTTGACCAAACTGAAGGAGTTCAGGATGACCTTTCCATTTATTCACAGTCCCCTAACCTAAAAACAATACCTGAATTAGTTCAACCTTGTTTTCTTGAGAGGATTTGAGGGTAACATGCATCAATTTGCCTCACTGAACAATATTTCTTGTTTTTGCAAAATAGGACCCTCCCTATGAAGTAATTCCCCCAAGATTCCAAGGCATATTAAACCAGATCTTCTACCTCCCAGGATAGCTGTCTTTTGCCCACATCACTGTTCACCCAGGTTTCGAACCTTCCTTAGTCTCTCACAGTCTTGAGTTGAAGAGGACCGTCCATAATAGATCCATGCAATGTCCAAAGGTCAAAGTGCCTCTCTGGAACACAGCACAGGGGAAACACTTGGGGAAAATTTAGGCTGAAAGGAATATGCCAGGTCAACAAAGTCTTAATTTTTTAGGGGCCATAGTTCAGCTTGGGTAGTTTTCCTTTCATAAGCCTTAGGTTATCTTCTTAGTATGGTCAGAACATTTGAAGGTCACACACAATGTCTTGTTCTGGTTTTGAAAGTAGCCATGAATGAAAGCTCTCCAGCCACCCTAGCAATGAGAGTGATGATATGCCTCAAAATAGGAGGATGAGGCATAAACATCAACAATACCAAAGCCCTGCAACTTATTTTCATGATGGCAAGCAATCATTATTTTCTTCATTTCCCAAGAGGACTCTGTGACTAAGCAGCAAGGGAGAACTGGAGGATACTTTGGTGTCTGAAAACTCAGACAGAAAATCTAGACCTTTCTTGCTACCTAATCAAACACTTGGACTAAATTTTTCTGTCAATTTACTGCACAGTATGTCTCCATCCAGGTGTAAGCCATGAAAGTCTTTTTCATTGTCTGTTTATTGAAGTCCTTCCTAGGCATAGTTTATGGCGGGTCTCACATCTGTCCTACTCAGAGAGAACTCCTTCCTTCTCTCAGCCCGTGTTAGTCTCACTCTGCGAGCAGTCCCTATAGTACTTTATGTAGGACTTAATTCGACAACATTTACTTATACTGTGTTTAATGGATCTTACAAAATGCTTCATGAATCTTGCTTCTCTAACTAGATTCCAAGTTATTCAAGGCCAGAATCATGTTTCATGTGCTGTTTCCCAGTGAACATACTGTGCACATTTTTAAATTGTCTATTGACTAATTTAAGGGAGAAAATGCCCACCATCCAACCTGAATCTAGTCCACAGCATTTTCATGAGAACAGAGCTAAGCTACTTGTCCAGGTATCTTAAGATCTAGATCAAAATGTCATCGCCTCGGTAACAAACCCAGAGACAAGAAAGTTCTGAGAACTGAGCCAAGTCAAATAGCACAAGATGAGACCAGTATAACAGTACAGAGAGGTTAAGAAACTTTTCTGAGGTCATTCAGCTATTAAGTAGTAGAGTGTAGATTAAATTCCATCCACTTGGCTTTTCTCATTAATTCATATGCATATTAGCCAAGGGTCCCCACCTAAAAGATGTGTATATATCCAACTTCACATTCAAGGCCTTTCATAGTCATTAAAACATCAAGCATGGAAGGTTTATTTTTGTGTGTGTGACAGTCACATCTTTTCTCTATATTATATATGCTATTGATCCAAATGTTTATTCATTAAATATTCAGTGAGTACCTACAATTTACCAGACATTATTTCAAGTGGTTGGAATGAGATCTAAAAGACAAAAAAAAAAAAAAAAAATCTGTTCCTAAGGCAAGTTCATTGATATCTGAAGACTAGCCCTCATTGAAAAGTAGCCCTCTTTATCTCAGAATATTTTTTCTATAAAGAGAATAACTTTTATGCATATGTAAAAAAAATAATAGCTGACAGTTATGGCGGGCTTGCCATCTTGTAGAAATAGAATTCATTTAATGTTCAACAACTATATATTATATATGTCACTAGAACAAAACAGCACATACTCATAATTTAAAGAAAAGAAGACTTACCGGTTTCAGTTTTAGTCCATTGTTAACTAATTGTGAGGCAGAAACAGCATGCCAGAAGATTGTGAAGGGGCTGCTCACCTCATGGTGGCCTGAAACCAAGTTGAGAAGGAAGTGGGGATGAGAACACATCTTTTGGGGGAGGGGGTGGTAAGTCAGGGATCAAACTCATTAGCTTGCACTTGCAAGGCAGGTGGCACCACCACTCAGCTAAATCCATGGCCCAAGGATAAATCTGTTTAAACTATACTCCCCATGACCCACCTCTTCTATCCAGACTACTCTTCAGAACAAGACATTCTAGATGCAAACCATAACATTCCACGTTGATTTCCAAAAACTTTATGTTTATTGCATTATGTAAAAGGCATTTAGTTACATCTCTAAGAGTCATCAAAGTTGTAACAATTTCAGCATTCCCCAAGAGCTCAAGTTCAAAGTTTCTTGTCAGTCTCAAGACAAATGCTTATCTATGAGCCCTTATGAAAATCAACATTTCTCATTCCAAAGGGAAAAATGCACTAATAGAAATTAAACCAAAATAATATCAAAACCCAGCAGAGCAAATATTAAATCCTACAGCTACATGTCCAGAACCCAAGGAAGGTTGTGGTGAGATATGAGCTCCAAAGGCCTTTGGAAGTCTCACTCATATGGCCTTGCTGGTTGTAGCCCACATGGCCTCTTTCTTAGACTGGTTCTGCTCATTATCTGCAGCTTTTCTCAACAGATGTTCCATATTCCTGGAATCTACAGCTTCCTGAAATCTCCACTGCACCTTCACTTTCACAGTTTCGTACACTGTCCTGTATGTCAGCTTCTGACAGGGACTCTGACCCTGTCACACATTTTGAGCCACCCAGACCTTCCTCTGAAATCTGGATGGGAGTATCCATGACCATTACCTTTTCTATTCTACATGCCTGAAAGACCAACAGTACATGGATAATGCCAGGGTTGATCCCAGATTAATTAGTAAGTAAGCCCCCTTGGTTGCAGAATCCTCCCAATGCCTAGGTGGCTGAACTAGGGAATGCATTTCTGTAGGCTGCTCTGAATAAGCATGCATCTCAAGAATTTTCTTTGCATATGAAAGATTTACTTTTATATCCTTAACTCTGTGGTGGGCAAGTCCTCACTATTCTCTCAGATGTCCTGAAAGCATCTTCTTGCCCCAATTCAAAGTACTTGAGTTTTTAATTAATGCCAATCTTTGCAGCAGCTCTGCACTCCTTTGTCTTGAATTTGCATGTACTTCCTTTCTTGTAAAACTAGAAATTTTCAAAATATTTCAACTCTGTCTTTTGCTACTCCTTCTACCTATAGATCTGACCAAAAGCAGCCAGCAGTACTCATACTGTAGCCTGAACATTGGGCTTTCTTGAAATTTCCTCCACTAGATTATTCTGCTGTTCTTAATTCAGTTTCCTCCAAAGTCTCAAAACATGGGCAAAATATGTCCTTATTTTCTACCGAATATAATACACATGGCTTCGAAGACAAACTGAAATTAAATTTTTGTTCTCGACTGAAACCTATGAACCTGGTCTTCACTGTTCATTTTTGTGTGTGTACTCTAATCCCTTGAGCTCTGACTCAGAGCTATAGTTTTATATATCAAGCACTAGTTACAAGTTTCTAGTGCTTCTTAATTCTAGTGCCTCTTCAAACTTTTCCAAACTCCTTCTGCAAACCAGTTTCAAATATTTCTGAGCCACTTCTTCAAGGACATTTTCCTAGTACCAATTTTCTCCTCACATCATTGTACCCAAAAATCTGAGAAAAAGAGAAACAATGGTTCACAACACACCCTTGAAAATCACAACTCCACTGACTTGCTCCCACTGATCAGGCCATATCACCACATGTAAGACTTTTACAGGACATCTTAGAACCTAACCACAACACTTTGTAAGTCTGATGACTTTTACTAAGCCCATTTTACAAATAAGGAAAACAAGATACAAGCTGATGGTTACCGAAGATCAGACAACTAAGAATTGACTAAACCAGGATGAAATCCCAGATTGTGTGAATAAAGCCACCATGAACTTTTCTGTACAATTATTTTTATGAAGAAATATCTCATTCCTCTCAGTTATTATATCCAGTCTGGAACTGTTGCAGGAGAAGGTAGGTGTATATTAGTTATTAAATAGTGGCCATATCATTTTCCAAAGTGGTAGTCTCCAATCTATTGTTAAGATAGAAAAATATTTCTATATATTAAATTATTTTTTTAAAAAACAGCATATAAAACTGTATTTATGATATACTTCCATTATCTACCATATGTAAATATATTAAAGAGTTTAGAATAGTCCTTTCAAATGTTAATGCAGGGATGGAAGTATAGCTCCATAATAGAGCATTTTCTTAGCCTCTACAGGATACTGGGTTTGATCATCTCCAGGCCTGAAAAAAAAAATTAATGGAGATAATCTTGTTATAATGTACCAGATCACACATTACCTTATGACAATGTAATTTTTAAAGAGAAAAGGTCAACAAACTACTAATCAAAATATTTCTTTCCAGAGTACTCTGCTCCTATGACTCAATTACCTTCCAAAATATGCTCTTCCAGTCAAAAGGTTGAGAGGTACAAAAAATTAATCATGAACCCAGTTGTCCAGTAGAGGAAAGGAAATAAATTTATGGCTATCTGAAGAAGCAAGAAGTTACAGGAAATGGTCCACCTGGAACTCACAAATCTATTCATTTATGCAAATCTTTTCTTGAATTCTAAAACTTCTGATTAGGTAGACAGAGTTCTCTTCATCTGCCTGTTTTGTGTCTGTGTCTGTGTTATGTTCCAGAGCTTTTTGCCTACACATTAAGCCTGCATCTAATTTCTGTGTGCAGTAACACATACTGGTATTATGACATTTAACATAACAGATACTCAGTGTGGTTTGGGAACTACTTTATCTTTCACAAAAGCACATTTAGCACAGTGGCCATGCCTGAGACACAACTGCATCACTAGTATCATGAGGAGATTTAAGACACAATGAAATGTTCTTTGCACAACTTGAAAATTACCCAGTTACACACTGCTTTGGAATGCAGCTCCCCACTGAAACAAGAAGATAATATTTAAATTTGAAGAACTCCTTGAAAGACTATCTATTCTCAATAGGATTCTCCTTTGTCTTCAAACTCAGATTGCAAGGAGTAACTTGAAGTATCAAAGATTGTAAGCACATTGTAGAGAATTTGTCAAATGAGAAGGTAAAACAAACCACCCACTTTCAGAATACTTACTTTGTGTATCAGGCCTTATAAGAGAGATTACATATAATCTCCTTTCTCTCTCACTCCCTCTCTCTGTCTATCTCTCTCCCTTTCTCCCTCTCTCTGTGTCTCTGTCTCTGTCTGTCTGTCTGTCTCTCTCTCTCTCTCTCTCTCTCTCTCTCTCTCCCCCCTGTGCTGAGCATTGAACTCAGGAAACACCAATCTACATTTGAGCCCTTTTATTTTACTCTTTGATAGAAATCTTGTTTACTTGCCCAGACTGACCTTAAACTTATGATCCTCCTAACTCAGCCTCCCTAGTAGCTAGGATAATATCTTTAAATCTTCACAAAAACTGTGCTGTAAATATTAGGAATATCTATTTCACACAAAATCCACATGCTTCAAAAGAAGCAGAGTTAGGGTCTGAGTTCAGGTCTATGAAGTCAAATCTCACAGGATAGATGAATACTAGAGGAGCTCTAATTTGCAACAACATGTAAACCAAAGTGAAAAAGCTCACATTGCAGGCTACACAAACAAAATCCTCCAGGGATGACTTAGGATGAAGCATCAGCTAATTGCTAGATCACAAAGATATTCAACCTGACTACCTGTCTCCGTGGAAATCTGAACTAGAGCAGTGAAACTACTTGACTCCCACAGCATAGAATAATTAGGTGCTTTTTATGAGGCTAACCTAGGGTACAGGACCATGTCTACAACTACAAGGTTTACTTACATACTTTTAATTGGAAAATTATAAAATTTGAAAACTATTAAACTGAAGTAACATGGTAATGAGAAGATAGAATCTGGAGGCAGATCTTAGCTTTGCTTTTTATCAGTAACGTCCCAGAATAAGCCACTTACCTTCTTTGTAGTTTAGTTTCTTAACCTAAAATTAGAATAAAAATTATAACTATTTCATAGTTATATAGGTTGTGCTGAACTCTTCTTTATAAGCATAAACTCTATCTTTCTGAAATATCTTCTCTGGTATCCCCAGTGTTTTGGGTTACTTTCAATTGCCAAGATTTCAGATTTCATCCACTTTTGGTTTTGTTTTCCGGTCTTACTTCTGTGCTGCACTTTTCCTCTTATATCGAGATTACCAAAATTTAACACAATGCTAATCTAATGAAAGTAGAGTAAGTAATAAAAAACTATCTTGTTTCTTTTAGAACCCAAATTAATCTTGACATTTTGGAATTCACAAGTCTCTCTTGATGTACGCTAGGTTTGACAGTGCCCCTTCCCTGCTGGAGGAGGAAGAGGAGTGTATTATTCAAGATTCTCCAAAGAACTACAATCAATAGTGTGTATATGTGTGTGTATGATGTGTGTGTGTGTGTGTGTGCGTGTGTGTGTGTGTACAGAGAGAGACAGATAGGCAAACAGAGATAGAAAGACTGATATTTTTATAAGGAATTGGACCAACGTGATTACAGAGGTTGAGAAATTCAGATCAAGGAAAGTCAATAGGACAATTCCAATCTGAGTCAGAAGCCCTGAGAAACAAGAAGGTTGAGAGTTTATGATGTAAGTTCCAGTCTGAGAATAAGAAAAGCTATTTTTATTAGTTCCAGCATAAGTCCAACTCTAAAAGTAAGAAAAGGATGACATCTCAAATTAAAGGCAGGTAAGAAAAACTCCTTTTTTAATCAGCCTATATTATTCAGCCATAAGTAGATTGAATGAGGCTCAGCCATATATGGGAAGGCAATCTGCTTTACTCAGTCTGTGAATCTAAATATCAATCTCATCCAGAAAGATCTGGAAATAATGTTTAACTGAATATCTTGGCAGACCACAGTCCAGTCCAGGTGACACAAATACACCTTCATGAACCACTATATGCTATATTATTCATAGTCCTTGCAATTTGTATCTTCAGTATTTCCCCCATATGTCACCACAACATTTACATGCCCTTTATATTTATTACATTTATTTCAACCTCTTCTCTATGGTTTCAGCTTTAGCAGAGCTCAGATACTCATTCCTTTGTCATTGTATTAGATACCACTTCCAAATTGCCATATGTAATATTGCTCAACAAGTGTCTTTCTAATGTAAAATATTAAACTGAAGACTACCATGATGAGCATCATACAGAATGCTAGATTTACACACATATATACATTAACTGATTCTAAGTGTGGCTATTCACCAGCTATAATCTGTTCAATTGCCCTTACTTTTATAACATCTTAAAGATTTGGATGAAATTGTACCTATCCTTTCTACCATCCATAAAATTCTTTAGTCTTTAGTCAAATACAAACACATTAGGGAAAAAAATGAAATTCAGATGTCCCATGTCTGCAGCATTGTTGGCCAGTTTTATAACCTTGCTGAAAAATAAATTAATCTAACATAATCCAACCTTTCAGTGGATACATTCTGACCCCCAAAGTGCATAATCCATCTTTTTTTGAGATCTCTGCCTAGGAATAAATAGTCTATAATTAATAAAACTTGTCATCTTTACTGTAAACATGTGTGCATTTCCTCACCAAATCAGCAATGAAGTAATTAATTCATAATTTGTCCTTCCATTGCAAACTTTTACAGTATATTGGAAACTTTGCTGTTGATTGGGGAATACTCTATATTATTGATTGTAGTTTTCTTTTCATAGTTTAAGATTTGAGACTTCTTTGCTATTGAATTCATCATCTGATATATTGGCTATCACTCTCAAATGGGAAAAATGGAGAAGGAGATTAAACATGCTTAACTTACCTAAAGGCAAAAGACCAAGCCAAATCATCTTGATCTTCTTGCACAAGGTCTAAAGTTTAGGAGGCTGCATTCCGGGTGGGGTTTAAAAACCTGGCTCTTCCTACCCTGTAATCCTACCATGATAAACTTAAACTTCACTAATAGTCCTGTGTATAAATCTATCTTTCTGGATCTTAAGACTTGAAAGATATACTGCATCAATAAATTAGATAACTGACTTTCACAAACACATAAAATTGCTATGAGGCTTCTAAAACTGCTATCAACTGAAAATACGAAGCAGGGAGACTCATAACATGGCTGTAACCATGAGTTTCTGTGCCAGTACAACTTGCCCTTTGGTACCCTTTGGCCAGCTCCCTGCATTGCAACTCTCTTTCTGCTTTGCAATTGATCTCATTATACTCCCTCTTTCCTGCCCTTGTTGGGTTAAAGGTTCCTGGCATTCTGGCTCATTTCCTTTATTGACTATTTGGTTTTCTGGCTCACAATGGGTACGCCCTTAAATTCGATTGTGGTTAAATTGACAGTGTCCTCAAAACTTTGGTACTCATCTTCTACCAGGAAGCAGAGCATTTCTTCTCCTGACTCAAAACCCTCAGTCATTCTCCCTCTCCACAAATGAATATCAATGACTGCCCTGCTGCTCCCTGGTGATGGCTGCCATGTTTATTAATCCATCTCATACTCTAACCCTTTATTCTACAAATGAATTGGCAAAAGTCAAGTCCATTTAAATAAAAGATGAGAATTACAGTAAAATTCAGTTGCAGTCTGATCTCAGCTCATTCAATCTATCTGGATGTGTTACTGGAGGACTGACATGATGATGATTTAGAATAACCATGTTGATCAAATGTCAAGCCTCTGGAATGAATCCCAGCTCCATTCTTTGAGTCCTTGGCAAATGATTTCTTTTCTCCAAGCTTCAGTTTTTCAGTCTATATAAAAAGTTGGTTTGACCAGAAGGTTCCCAAGGAACCTATCAGCTCTCAAATTGTGAACCTATAATTCTATTGTAAAAGTGTTCATTATTCACTCAAAACATTTGTGTGTCATAACCTGACCCAGTTATTAGCAGCATACGGATACAATCATAACTTTGGAGGCAATGAAAAAATGCCCTTCTTAAAGGAATCAAAACTATTCTCCTTTTTCCCTCTCTGTTTTTCCTGTATTTTAAAAAAATTACTATTAGGGCAAAAGAGATACTGTTTTCTAGCCTGCATATCAGTAAAGAATCCTGAAATGTCATGATAAAGCTTGTCCTTAGTTGATCCAGTGCAAATTTGCAGATGCAAGACCTTCAGATAGATAGTCATCCTGACTTCTGGGTGTTTGTCCAAACCAAACCTCTGTGTTCTTGGACTTGAGCCCTTCTTTTAAGCAGAAATGGAGACTTCGTTTTCTTTCTGTCTCAAAGACCTGAAATTAAAATCTACTCATTAATGCAAATAGACATGCCCTCACACACAGTACCTATGTGTGCATAGGTTGATACACATGCCAGTAATTATTGGAACCGCATCATGGGATTGTGCATCCTTCCAAAACATCAGGAGGAGGTCATTTTGTTAGAATGTGAGCATGCCTATTCAAAAGGATATATAGTGATGAGATTTCCAGAAGGCTGCTGACTTGTTCCAATGATAGTTTTGGCTGCAGTGACCCACTGCATGGTTTCGTCCATGATCTGATCATAAAGACTTGTCTTTATTTATGTGCTGTGCTTGAACAGTGAAGAGAGTTTGGCAGGGTTATGAATAAGGGGTTTAATTGCTGCACATCTTTAAATGCCAATGGCTTTTATAATTTTTTTCTGTATAAAATGCTATATTTATGAAATAGTGAAGAGGCAGAGTTCTGAGGAAATTAAAATGAGAAAAAGAAGCAAGAGAACAGGAGATAACCAGGACCTTGACAACTCTGGAGAGATTCTAGAGTTCTCAATACCCTCTTGCTCTGAAAGCATCTGTTAGTGTTTTGAAAGTTACCATTATTATAATCTAGAATATACTGTAATGCAAAGTTTAAACAATATGTTGATTCTATTTCTGGTTACAGATTTAATCACTCAACAAATGTACTTATTGGAAGTGTATTCTATGCAAAGTGCTAAATTAATTATTATGGAAAGTATAAAATATTTACCACAAAATTCCATTCTTTACTATCACCATGTCTAATGCACAGATATAATACACAGGCCCAGTGATTACAACACATCACTATGTTGATTATTAAAGAAATTATTACAAAAGCATCACTAAAATTATATATTAGGGTGTAAGGGAATAGGATCCCAGGGAGAGAGAATAGCATAAGCAAAAACATGGACATGAAAAATACAAAACTATTTTAGGGAATGACTGAATCATTGTGGTCGGGTGTCTGAGTAATGAAGGGAGAAAGTCTGAGAAAAGTATGAGTGGGGTGGGAGAAGTTATGAGTGACTTTGAACCTCTTACTGACAAACCTAGTCTTTATTTACTAGAAATGAGACATTGGTGATGATTCAAAGTAGAGAAAAATGCAAGCAGGGCACTGCTTTAAAAAGCCTGATCTCAAAGTCAGGGGCAGGACTGATTAGAGAAAAGAGTTCAGGCCAGGCAGGCTAAGAGGAGCTTTTTAAGTTGACATAGTGCCAGGAAATGTGATCCTCACCTAGGTAGGTCAAAGTGGGTGAGCAAAAGAGTTAATAACTACAAGTACTGATGTGAGGAATGAGACATCAGTATGAAGAAGGAGGAGTTGGAGGACTCTGGAATTTTTAATTGAGATGACAGAAACAATATAGGCATACTGGGATGGCTAGTATGTGAAGGATGGTAACAAATTCAATTCTAAATTCATCTCTATGTGTCTAGGAGAAATCTCCATTTACAAACTTAGCTTGACATTGTGAAGTAATAAAGTCCAGTAATACTTTTTATTACTTCTTTATAAACCTATTCTGAATTCCACACAAACAGGAAAATAGAAACATTTCATGTTTCCTTTGTCTAATCACCAATAAAAGTGATTATCCAACACCCATTCACTTCTATTGTCTTATCCACACTGCTGACAATAATAGAAACAGTCACAAAATGGTCTATGAAGCACATCCCACTGCAGCTTCCAGGAGAGCACAAGTGACAGCTCAAGAATAACCAACAATGGGTGAAAATGCACCCAGTCTGGATTGAGAAGGCATTAGCATGGAGCCCAAAAAAGGACTTTGCATTACCAGTGATGATGGCAATGAATGGCTCCCCAAGGAAATGGTGTGTTCTCTTTTAATAGCTGGAGAATTACCTAGGTTAGCTTGATCAACTGGAGCACAGCCAGCAGGGATACAAATTACTGAGACAATGGCAAAGATAAAGCTTCTGTGGAAAAAGAAATCTGAAGTGCAGAGGAAGTTACAGCTTAGCTTTCCTCATAGACAGGAGGAGGAGGCTTACAGCTCGAAATGTTTATGATCTTATTCCATTTCAGTGTCTAATTTCCTAAAGATCAGAATAGGAGGAGTTTGTTTAAAAAAAAACCCTCTATGTGTTCTCTCTCTCTCTCTCTGCCTCTTTCTTTCTCTGTCTCTGTTGTTTGTCTCTGTCTCTCCCTCTCCCTCTCCCTCTCTCTCTCTCTCTCTCCCCCTCCTAGAATTCAACCTAGGGCCTCTCATACTCAAATGCTGTACCTGGAGTGATGCTCTCAGCCCTCCATTTCTTCTCTTTTTCTAGCCTGACCTGGTTTCACTCTTTGAGTCAGAATTCTTCACCCATACATCTGTTGAAAAATAAACAGGTTAGAACAAACCCAGTGTCTTTGTCACTTTCTAAATTCTGAGATACAATACCTGACATCTACAACCCAAAGGAAAAGAGACTGATTTTGCCTCATGTTCAGCTCATGGTGGGATGGCTCCACTGAAGAAAGAGCATGGCTGAGAGCAGCTGCTTACTATGGGGCCAGGAAGCAAAGAGAGTGAAGAAAGGTGGTGGAAACATTTTTCTAGGTCACATTCCCAGTGATCTGCCTCTCCCTACCACACCCTGTCTCCAAACAGCAAGTCAGCTGTAATGCCTGCAGAATCCCATCATTTTCCAAACTCAAGAGGCTTCGGGGGTCATTAAATCCAAACCTCCAGGAATGATGTGAACACCTCCTAACTTTCTAGCTCTAAACTCGCTCCTTCATTTTACTGAGAAACATAGTCATTAATCTCCCTTCTGCTTCAGATTTCTTTTCCACAGAAGTTTTTGCGAATAGTGTTGGTAGGCCCTGAGCATGCATTCCACCTCTTGTCTGTAAGTGGTGGTGGACAACAATCTGCACTCACAGGCAAACTGTAACTTAAACACACAGCCATGACATGTGTCAGGAAGTCAGCTGTCCCAAATTCCCTGATATAGCACATTGGGAGGAAATTGTCAGAGCCTGACAAGCCTTTTTTTTTTTTTTTTTTTTCAGTTTTTTGAGACAGGGTCTCACTTTATAGTTCAGGCTGGTCCTGAGCTCACTATGAGGTCCAGGGTAGCCTTGAACTCACAGCAATCCTCCTGCCTCTGCCTCCTGAGTGCTAGGCTTACAAGCATAAGTCACCATGCCTGGCATTGTGGTACATGGCTACCAGGGATTGAACTTGGGACCTTGTGCTTGCCAGGCAGATGCAGGAACCACTGAGCTAAATTCCTGGCTCTCCAGCCAATATTTTTGGTCAAAGTTAATTCTATAGTAACTATAAGGGGCACTAGAAGATGATGATAATCCACATTTTCTTTGCCCTCCAATGATTTTCAGGAAGGTTACACTCCAACTTTAGTAGGTAATGTCTAAGCAAGACTGGAAGCATTTCTAATGTGTTAATTTTCATGGTTTTAACACCAAAATGAAAAACCTGCTCCTTCATGCCACTAATGTAACATTAACACAAGCACTAATGCCTCCTAACATGAGTTACAACTCACATTCATGTCCTGGTCTGTAACAGACAGTGCCTTTACACAGGCACTCATTAACCAACATGCAAATACTCAATTGATGTTAACTCCACTTACAAAGATGGAAATTGAGGCCTCAAGAGATTGTATTATTGGCCCAAAATCTCATGGCTACTGAGCTGCAGAAGTTTTAACCCAAACCTTCCAAACTGGAACCTCTAGGATATCTTTCTCACCGCTGGAGGGACAAGAACCAGTCATGGGCACTGGTTAGTACTTGTGCCACATCTAAACTCCCACTTGATCTCTAGCCATCCCAAGCACTCATTCACCATCAGGCCCATTCCACTGAAGAGACAAAAGCAACAAGGCTGCTTTTTGGCATTTTATAATTGAAGCGCTCAGTTGAGTCACTAAAATTTTCCAACTTGAGTGGATCATACGGCTGTTTATTTATTCACTCACTATAAAACAAATCCTTACTTGTTATGTTCTAGTCATGATCTTAAAATTTTCTCTTACTTTTCCTCTCTGTAATCTAGGTTAAATAATTCATCCATGTTGGAGATGTTATCCATTTCTTTTTGCATTTATTTCCTAGGGCAATAAAGCCATTTGGGGGGCTAGTGAATCTCTCATTTTTCCTCAGGAGAAAAAAATTTTTCTAAATTGACAATATATATCTGTCTATGAGGGTTTCCTCTCATTTTTCAGTTACATTCATCTCAATGACCCACTTTTTCAGTTTCTCTGGAAAAGGAGAATTCACCCTCTGCAGGTCACCCTATTAATTACTATTACAAGCAGCTGATTTATGGGCACAAAGCCCTTTGTGGGTGTTGGAGAGTGGCGCTCCACAATGGGAAATGGAAACAGACTAATCAATAACCATCCTCAGCCTCCTGCTTTAAGCCTGTCCTTGAAGGTGAGCCGGGATCTCCTTCCAGCATGTCTAATGAGCAATCCTTTCGGCAGCAGGAAGCCCTGGGGGAGGAGGAGTAAATATTGTCTTTAGACACAGCACAAGGACCAAATGCTCTGCGAGGACATCATGACTGAGGAAGGAGCACCGAGGACTTTCTGGGCAGAGGAAGAGAGCTCGGAGGATGTATCACTTTCTTCTTTACACAGCAGTGACTGCTGGTATCAGAGTGAGAAGATCTGTTCTCCAGATCTAGTTCTGCACTTCTGACAACAGGGACCTCAGACAAGTTCCTTAGTCTCTACAAGCCTCAGTTTTCTCTTCTGTAAAATGACCACACTAACAATACCCACACTATGGGGAGATTAGATGAGATACAGCAAAGTTCTATGTGCCAGGAAGTGCTAAAGTCACTTCGGATAAACTTGTGTCATACTCCAGCACTTGCTCTGAGATTCTTCTTGTCCTGTGGGCTATGAATACGGTGAGGGCAGGAGAATGTCGCATGAAATCCCATTTGTCACTTGGTACAGGTCCTAGCACACTGCAGGTGATGACACAGGATCTGTCTAGCAATAGCACCAGTCCCTCTACTTCTGCTTGTTTTTCCACTTCACACTCCCTTCATGGTCCCTTGAGCTCATGGGGATAATTTAATGTATTAAGGAGCAACAGGAAAGGCCCCTTGGGAAGGCGCCATTTTGCATCCTTTGCACAGCCTGCCTTTGGCTGATCAGACAGCTACCAGAGCTAGTTGGACACTAGACCACCAAGTAGAGAATGTTGCCGACCAACCAGGTAGCGAATCCCAGTCCCCTGGCTTAAAGGTGGCTACTGTGGTTCCTTAAGTAAGTAAAAATCAAGACCAGAAGTCAGTAAAAAGTTTAGCCTGGCTGAATTTAGAACTCAGCTATAAACTAGAAAGAGAAGAAACAAGAAAACTTACCACAGGGCCGTATCAATAGCCCAGTGTGAGAAGGTTCAGAGTCCAGACTCAAGCTGGAGCTGCCACAGTGGTGAAATGGTTTCTAATTTTAGAAATATTAAATAACTGATAATGACACACTCTTGTTAAAGAACCATGTGGGGGGAAGACATTGTTAAAAATAGCAAAAAACCTTCCAGCTATAGGTGCTAGGTAAAATACAGGTTCACAATCATAATGCAAGGCTCATGTGTGTTGTAAAGAAGACATTCATTTTTAGCACACAGGGAAGGAGAAGGAAGCTTTAGCATCCATAAATGAGGAAGAACACAGAAGCACTGAGAAATCAAAGAGAAATGGGACAGAATTCTTTTTCAGAGGTTGCAGTTTAGTCCTCAGGCCAGTGGAGACCACGGGACATCCTGATTTTAGCACATGAGCTTATACTGCACAAGATCCAACCAGAGGAAGCAGCCATGTGCACCACCTGGAAGTGTCTGAAGTTAATACACTTGCAGCTGGCACCCTAGGAAGCAAGAGTCCAAATCCAACATCTAAATAAAGCCTGCAGGACCAGCTCTGAGAGGACAGAAAAATGGACGATACTCCAGTCCTGGAGGGTGGACACGACCCCTGCACAGCTCCCCGTCCCTCCTGGTGCCTCAGATGTACACCCCGAAGGCTTGGCTACCTTGAGGATCATTAAATGCTTTTAGCAAAGCTGTCTCCAAGGAGCAACAAGCTTTGCAAGCCAAATTGAAAAAGGTCCATCTGATCGTGTAATCGGAGAGAAAATAGGATCTGTGCCATGATAATGCATTAGAGACATTTGGAGATGAAAGAGAGGACGAGGTGGTCTAATAATTAGCAGGGGCTTAAGAGTGCAGAGACATGGTTTTTCTAGAGGCAATGCAGGAATTCACTTAGCAGATGCCACCGGACACTCCCTACATGCCTGCAAACATGAGGGGAATGTGCTGAGAGCACCTTGCTGGCTAACAAACCCCCATATGTTTGCATGTTTTACTACATTCAACCACACAGTTCAGAACAATCACTCTCATCAGGAAGCAGTTTTGCCTCCCTTTGGCAATGTCTGGAGATATTTTTTTTTT
Organism: Petromus typicus; assembly: GCA_004026965.1. Classification (NCBI taxonomy): domain Eukaryota; kingdom Metazoa; phylum Chordata; class Mammalia; order Rodentia; family Petromuridae; genus Petromus; species Petromus typicus. The sequence continues at coordinate 34,988 of PVIR01009813.1, read as the reverse complement.
TTTTTTAGGTTTTTTGAGACAGGGTCTCGCTTTGTGGTTCAGGCTGGCCCTGAGCTCAGCCTCAAACTCACATCACAATCCTCCTGCCTCTGCCTCCCGAGTGCTGGGATTACAGGCGTGAGCCACCATGCCCGGCACTGTGGTATGTGGTACTGGTTGCTGCTGGGGTGAGTCTCCACACTCAGTATTGTTATGTGGTTACCAGGGAATCGAACCCGGGTCCTTGCGCTTGTGAGACAGGCGCTGGAACCACTGAGCTAACTCCCCGGCCCTGGAGATATTTTTGATTGTCGTAACTGTGAAGGAATTTCTCTACTAACCTGCAATGGATAGAGACCAGAGAATCTCCTAAACATCCTATAATTCAAAATCTCTAGCCCTTTCCCCACCAAGAATTATTTAGCCCAAATGCCATTAGTGTTGAGATCAAGAATAATGAGTATTTTCTGACCTTCATCTTTTTAAGGTTCTTTTATTATTATACCCTGATATAAAACACTTTCCCCCACTAAAACAAAAGGAATTGGCTTCTATTGTCACAACAGTATGAAAAGGTCCAGCAGTTAAGATGCTCCTATGGTATTTATTCATTTCCATCCACAGTTTAATAGACATAGAGCTTCAAGAGGGCAGTGAAGCTCCCACAACACTGTCAGAGCCAAACATTTCAGATCTCATTTTGTTCCTGCATCAAAGCCCTTGTTTGACACAACTTGTGACCTCACAGCCAGAAATGGTATTCAGAAAAGCCAAATGTGAGGACACCTGATCACCTATCTGGAAGGAGTAGAGAAGACCACACTACTGCCCCCAAATGTCATTCAAAATGGTAAACTGCATTATGTGGCTCTCCTTGAAACCTTCAGTGGCCTGCACTGCACACAGGACAGAAAGCTACCCAGTTTTCTACTTGGCCCCCACCAGCTCTGCAGTCATGACAACTTCTACATCTAACATACTCACATCTTCACTCGAGTTACACTGACATCTCACCTTCCCAAAGGTGCAGTATTCTTCCCTACTCTTGTTCTTAGGCTAAATGCGAACTTTTCCTTCTGCTTGGCTGAGTCTAATCTGCCTCTTGTGAACTCACAGGAAAGTTTGTCCATAACCCTGCTAGCACACCTGCCTCTCAGAATTCTACTGCCTTGTGTGTCGCCACTGGTCACTTCTGAACAGAAGCAGTTCTCGGTTCACTTCTGCGCATACACCAAACCCTCCACTTCCTGGAATAGGGCGGAGGGCCCTAGCAAGTGTTTGACAACTATTTGGGAAAGAATTTTAAAAGTACATAAGAAGGAGGAAAAAATGATGATGATGATGATGATGATGATGATGATGATGATGATGATGATGATAAGAAATAAAAATATGAAAGAAAAGAAGCATGAGGGAGGAGAGAGAAAGGAGAAAAAGAAAGGAAAGGCAAGAGGGAATAATGAACAGGGAAGGAAAAAAGTTAACAAAAAAAGTGGGACAGGAGAAAGAGGAAGGGAGGGCAAGGCAAGGGTAGAGAAGAACTCTGCTATTGTCTCTTGCTCTGCTTTCTCAGACTGAAGTGAATTCATACATGAACTATCCACAAGAACCAAAAGAAGCCAGGTACAGTAGTACAGATCTGTCAGCTCAGTACTTAGAAGCAGGAGGATGCTATGTTCAAGGCCATCGTGGACTTTGTCTCGAAAAATAGACAGCAAAAATCTCCACAGGACTCTCTTTGATACCACTTCTCGCATTCGTAATTTTAGACGTACGTGAGATTATTTACTACAATTCAACAATCCCTAATCCAAAATACCAAAACTCTCAACTTTCAAAAATTTTGAGTGCCAATATGCTGCCACAACTTGAAAATTTTACACCATGAAACTGTATTTCATGCACAAAATATTAAAGATATTATTATGACTCTACTTTCAGGCTACATCTACTTGGCATATATGAAACATAAATGAGTTCTATTTTTCCTTTTGCATCCCCATCCCCATCTCATTCTGTATTTGTAAACATTCAAAAATCCTTTTAAAAATTAAGAAACTGAAATACTCCTTGGCCCAAGCACTTCAGATAAGAAATGTTCTTATTTCTTATAAGAACATAGGTTGCACTCATAGGTTGATGAGATAAGCATCAACCTATATCACGGTATAAGCTCCATGAGATCAGTCTGTGATTTCACTCCATGCATAGTGTGTCTTCAAACCTTATTTATTAAATAAATGAAAAGATGAGCAGGTCAGTAGATCCACAATCAAATGTCAGGTGCTCTGTTATTTTTGTAGAAATCAGTCCAGGAGCTTAGATTTGCTCCTTTTTCTTCCATCTAAATTTGTTCTGCTTCTGAGTAGAACTGCTCCAAAGCAGTCAAGACAGTGGCAGGTACCTTCTCGCTTTAAAAATCAATCCCAGGAGCAATTTATTACAGGGAAATTTCCTGGACTCCAAGAAGTACCTTGAAGTCAGGAGATGATTAATTTGATAGAACTGAAGAGCTGCAAACATCTGCTCCCCATTGACATCTGCCTCTCATTAAGTTACAGCCCTGTGTCTCCCTCTGCACTGGGGGGCCGGCTTGTGTGTCGATCTGGTAAGTCTAATTATATGGTAAGCCCAGTGCTCAAGGCCCTTGTGCCAGCCACCTGGTGAGGGTTCAGTAAAATCTTGCTCTATTTCATCATACTCCAGATCCACCCTGAGTACTCTGTAAGTTCTCTGTCACTCCTAAATGATAGAAACAAAAAATAGCAATGATCTAGGGGAGCTCCTTGTCATCTCGTGGCTCTGAATCTGGATAAAAATCAAACCTATAGTTGATACACAAAAGCAAATTAATTCTATGGGAAAAAAATCTCCCAAATTTATTATTTGACCTCAAGTTTTGCAGCAACTGTTTAGTCGATAACTTTTACTCTGTGATCCTCTTTCCCACCAACGCTAGTATCAAGATATTTTTCTTAAAACATGTCTCTGAGATTGAGCCATCCTATGCAGTAACTTCACTGCCTCTACCTTACACCTTTCCAAACTTGACTTCCGGCCCTTTCACTATCTGGAATAAACTTAACCTGTATCACAGTGCTTTCCCTCAAACAGCTTCATTTTCACCCATGCCGTGTGACTTTTTACACCCAGTTCTGCTGGAGCTTTTTCCTACCTTGCTGCCTCTGTGATTGTTAACCCATGAGGAGCCTACAGGTACCACACTGCACCATCTTGATTCCTTGTTACATCAAAGAAATATTAACTCAGATTCAAATTCAGTCCCATCTCAGTGGCCAAGGGACACTGGTTCCAGGAACCCCCACAGATACCAAAATCTATGGTTGTTCGACTTCCTTTTGTAAAATTGTATACCATTGGCATATAACCTATACACACCCTGTCATGCTTTTCTTAAAGTTTATTTTTGTTTTTAATTGACACAAAACAACTACACAAATGTACAGGGTACAGTGATATATATAGTACAATTATCAAATGAGGGCACTTTATCACCTTAAATGTATATTATTTCTTTCTAGTAAGAATAGGCAAAGTCCTCTCTTCTGGATATGTTTACATATACAGTACTATGCTGTTAACTTTAGTTAACTCAATGTAAAACACCAGAAATTACTCGGTCTAACTGTAATTTGGAACTTATCAGTCTCTCCCTCTCTCTCCACCCTCCTTACTCTCCCTGTTTCCTGGTGACCACTGTTCCGCTCTTCAGTTCTATGAAGTCATCTCTCAGATTTCACAGGTGAGTGAGATTATGCAGTATTTGTGTTTCTCCTCCTGGTTTATTTCACTCATAAACTTCCCCAGGCTCATCTATATTTCTGAAACAGGAGATCATCATTTTTAAAAAATGGCTGAGAAGTAGTCTGCTAGGTATATATACATTTTGTGTATTCCATTCATTTGCTGATAAACAAGTTGATTCTATACTTTGGCTATTTTAATTAGTACTACAATGGACATATGTGAACTTATCTCTGGATTACTTCTAATACCAAGTGCAATGTAAGCACCATGTAAGTAGTTATTCAGCATCATTTGGGACTTCTGTTATTGGTAAGAATATTCAGTAAGATGTCATTCATTTTCTATTTTAAAATCTTTTGGGGGGCCAGGGATTTAGCTCAGTGACTCTAGGGCCTGCTTTGCAAGAGCAAGGGCCCAGGTTTGATTCCCTGTAAATGTAATACTGGTCATAGAGACTTGTGCCTACCAGCAATCAGTACCAGATAGCACAGTGCCGGACGTAGTGATTCATGCCTGTAATCCCGGCACTCAGGAGGCAGAAGCAGGAAGATTGCTGTGAGTCTGAGGCTGAGCTCAGGGCTACCCTGAACCACAAAGCAAGATTGTGTCTCAAAAAAAGAGGAGGGGCAGGAATTTAGCTCAGTGATTGCAGTACCTGCCTTGCAAGCACAAGGTCCCTAGTTTGATCCCCAGTAACCACATACAACAATGCTGGGTGTCACACCCACCAGCAATCAATACCACATACCACAGTGCTGGGCTTGGTGGCTCATGCCTGTAATCCCAGGATTTGGAAGACAGAGACAAGAGGATTGTTGTGAGTTTGAGGCTTGCCTGGGCTATATAGTGAGCTCAAGGCCATCCTGAACTACAAAGCAAGACTCTGTTTGAAAAAAAAAAAACTTTTCAATCTGTGATTGAAAATCTGCAGATATCTATGGGACATATGGACATAGAAGAGCCAACTATAAATGTATATTTCATTAAATCTCTACTTTAACATTATAAAAACACAAAAAGAGAAAATGCAGAAACCCCCTAAAAATCTGTCTTTTTCCATGCTGTTCTCCCATTTTCTCCCATGTGTCTAGGATGCCTCAGATTCTTTCTTCTTCTTAACTTTCTGCTTCAAGACCATGATCAGACTGTTTGTCTTCCTCTGTGATTAAACTTACTCTTCTTATCTACATCAATTGTGCCTCCCCAGCTTCTTAGAACTTTCCAATAAGAGCTCTTGAGTTAATCCAACAATCAACAATTTCTTTCTGAGTAGAAGACAGAGCAAGAGGAAAAAGTGAAAAAAAAAGTTAATACAGCCCTATTGATATCCTATTTACAATGTACATCCTTCAGGGAATATCATCACCCTATGTGTTGTTGTTGTTGTTGTTGTTGTTGTTGTTGTTGTTTGTTTGTTTTGTTTTGTTTTGTTTTTTAAGACAGGGTTTTGCTTTGTAATTCAGGCTGGCCCTGAGCTCAGCCTCAAACTCACATCACAGCAATCCTCCTGCCTCTGCCTCCCGAGTGCTGGGATGACAGGCGTGAGCCACCACGCCCGGCACTGTGGTATGTGGTACTGATTGCTGCTTGGCGTGAGTCTCCATATCCAGTATGGTATGTGGTTAACTGGGGATTGAACCCAGGTCCTTCCACTTGCAAGACAGGCGCCGGAACCACTGAGCTAAATCCCTGGACTCCGATGTTCTTTTCCAACTCTCAGTACTTCACAAAAAGTCCACAAGGAAAAGAGTAAAAGAGCTGCCCCACCTCTGAAGGATTCTGTGATGCCCCCTCACAGAACTTCACCTTTTGGTCTCATTTTACAGCTTTGATGTAAATGCCTTATTTTCATTTTAGAAATTTGGGACTTAAGGTCCTCTGTAAAATATTATGCATCCTTCAATACTCACCTAAACATCACTTTCTGCCCAATGGCTTTCCTCATTTTTTGCCTTAGGTTTGGTCATCTCTCTGATATCACATAATAAAGAAAGTCTGTGGATTATTTGTTTACCTATATTGTCTCTTTAGCCCTCCCTCTACCTATACTTTGAAAACAGGAAAATATATCTTTTTTTCTCAAACTTATCCAAGTACTTGACCAATTCAGAAAATGTGTGTGCTATGATGTGTTTTCTACTTTTTTAATGCTCCTTAGTGCCCATTCTTGTGCACTTACACTGAGTGCTCAAAAACATACATAGTAAAATTTAGGATTGAGACTAACTTGTTCTGCAAGTGTTACATAAAACGAGCAATGATTGCTAATAAATTTTAACTTGGTAAATGAGAGATGTCTTACAATAGGAGTAGCACCTGACACAACATCACAGGATCACAGCTGAGCTGTCTCTGTCTCTCTGTTTCTGTGTCTGTCTGTCTGTCTCAGTTTCTTTCTCTCTTTTCAAGATTTTATGTGATTATCTCCCAATGGCAAGAGGTAATGGATGAGATCTTATCTGCAGAAATCTGCAGAGGAAGACAAAAAAAACAGAGGAATCCCTCACTTCAGATGAGATTAGAGACATATAAAATGTGGAAAACAGTGCAAAATTTTGTATAAAAGCACTACCCACATAAGACTGTAGCAGCATAAGCAATGAATCTGCTTAACAACAATGCAGTGTATTTCTGTGAAATCTTCATAAAAAGCCAAAGCAAAGTGTAATGTCACACAAAAAGAAAAAGAATCCACTGAGGCGACAGACAGCCATGGTTCTGTAGTAACAGTAGAAGCTGTTCTACACAATAACCTTCCCCTTTCTTGTCTCCCTTATATTAGCCATGAAGGTTTTCAAAGGTAATGCAAGTTAGTTTTTTAAATTTATACTTTGCATTTTCCTTGTTATTTTGTATTATAGTATTTTGATCATTTTTATATGAATATTTTGGGGTTATGGAATGAATCATCTGAGTTTCCATTATTTGTAATGGGGAAGTTCACTTTGATATAAAAGTGCTTTGGGTTACAAGTATTTCTAGAATGAATTATGCTCCAAACAAAGGTTTTACTGTATCTGCCTTTAAATTGCAAATATAGGAAAGAATCAATATGATGGATTTTCTTTTTTGATACAAATTTACCTGCACAGTGGTCTAACTAACTATGTTTTCAAAGTAAAAGAAGATGGTAGAGGAATACAAAGGATTAAAACTGGTTGGACCAGTTTCTTTGCCTCTGGTGTCAAAGCCAAGCTTGGAACTTTGTCTAAATCACACTCTCAGGCAAAAGATAATCAACTGAGTGTAGATTCTTCTTCAGCAACCTGCAAGCCTGCAAAACCTTTCATTTCTGTATAAGAATATTCTACTATACTAGACTCATGTGGCTCCTTTGGTTAATAGTGACAGGAAATGTGACTTTGGGGCCACATAACCACAAATACTCCTGGCCTAGAAGCTGGAACAGATTGATTCGATTTCTAAACCCCACCTAGGCTACTCTTTGTAAAGGGGGCCGAAAATACAGTGATTAAACATAATCACTCTCATATTCTATGTAATTAATCTCCAGGATCCCCAGACTGCTCTCCAGGCTTCATAACTTACACTCAACCCACAGAGATGGGCCCATTGACTGTGTGTCCAGAGTATAAAAGAGTCTACACACAGAAATTCATTAATTCTTTTGAAATTCAGTCCTTCCCCTCCTGTGCAGCAGGAACGTGGAGGAAGGAGGATGTATTTGCTTTGGCAAAGCTTCTGAAGCAGAAGTTCAAGGTAGAAGCAGCCTGGGGAAAGAGATACTCTTGAAGGCCTGTGCAGACTCTGAGCTCCAGCCCCAGGGGTGGGTTATGAACCCATCCCTTTGACAGGAATTGGCTGGACGGTGGCATGGCTGTAATACAAGCCAGTGAGCTGTGAGACAAAATCTGCTGGAACACTGTGTGGAAAGTGAAAGAGAGAGAGACAGAGACAGAGACAGAGACAGAGAGAGTCACAGAGATCTAGAAGGAGACAGAGAGAGACAGACTGAGTTCCCTTCTCCTCTGGAAATGATCATGTCTGGCCGTGTTAACTACAACTGCAGTAGCTATTTTCCAACAAAAAGAGAATTCAGCCTGGGAAGGAAGATAAGAATGGTAAAGGTGAAAAATAAGAGGACTCTAAGATCTTCATATCGCCATCCCAACATCAAACTTCTGAATTGCCAACACTGGAGTCTTCTTCACACTATATTTGTGATTGATGAAGTACTGCAGGTCTTTTTTGTGTAAGCCACTGAGAATTCATTTTCTCTTATTACTTGACACTAAAATAATCTTAATAAATTTGGATATCAATATGTTGAAACTTCCAGAGATTTTTGAAGTATAAATTTCATTCTTTCAGCATTATAACAATCAAGGGAGACACTGGACCTGTTACAGGAATTCACTCCTGTATCCTTGGTGCTATGTCTGGCTGTGGACAGAGTCACTGTCCTTCATCCTCAGCTGAGCTACCCACTGATTTAACAGTTTAGCTCTACACTCAACTATTGAGTCTGTGTAGCCCTGTAATTTCATGCTCCAGTCACACAACCCCTCCCCTCTCCCCTTAGACTTACAGAACACTCAGTTGATAAGCCAGCCTTCTGACACTTTGCAGAAAGGGGACATAGACCATACCCTAGCAGACACAAGCTATGTGATCTTTTCCATAGCTTTCTATTCCATTTATCAAGCTCCTGTCTACAGCCAGAAGTTGGTTAGGCTTTCAGCGAGTTAAAGAGAAAAGTTACCTGAACTCTAAGTGACCTTTAAGCTATGAAGAGCCATTCTTCAAATAACTGTCTGAGTATTTGCACAAAATAAATTTATTTATTTGATTTACTCAGCATTTAGTGAGCAGTTAATCTATGCTATGCATTCTACTAAAGATTGGCAATACAGAAACGAATGTGTTTTTATTTACTCAAAAAACATATAATGAGTTTCTACTTTACAATAAACTCTAAGGACTAAATGTAATGAAAAGCATACAAGGAGCTGTCCACAAAAGCAACAGTAGAAACAGACACTGTCTAGTAAAGAAAAATGTTATTTATTGATTTCTTTTGTGGTACTTGGGATTGAAACAAGGTCTTTGCATTGAACTACATAAGGACCCCCCCCCCTTTTTTTTGAGACAGGGTCTCGCTTTGTAGTTGAAGCTGGCCCTGAGCTCAGCCTCAAACTCACATCACAGCAATCCTCCTGCCTCTGTCTCCCGAGTGCTGGGATTACAGGCATGAGCCAGCATGCCCGGCACTGTGGTGTGTGGTACTGATTGCTGCTGGGTCTGAGTCTCCACACCCAGTATTGTATGTGGTTACCGGGGATCGAACCCAGGCCCTTGCACTTGCAAGACAGGTGCCGGAACCACTGAGCTAAACCCCCAGCCCATCAGCCCCTTTTATTAATTTTTTTTTTAAACTTTGAGACAGGTTCTTGCTAAGTTCCCCAGGTTGGGCCTGAACTTGTGGATTCTTTTTTAGCTCCCCAGTGTGCTAGGATTACAAGCAAATGCCACCATGTCTGGTAGACATCTGTCATATATTACCTAAATACTAGGTGAAGGGTGAAAGAGAGAATGTCATGGGCAAGAAGAACTGCTATACATAGGCACTGGGGCAGAAAGAGCACAACTCAGTCAAAACCTAGAGCACAAAGTACAAAGGAGAGACTTACAATATGTGGCTGGAGAAAGGATGCAAAGGTGCAAAGTCACAGACGATCTGTCATCAGAAAAAGAAATGTGGCCTTTTCCTCAATGTCCCGATGTGATACTTGGAAATTTTAAGCCACATAGTAAAATGACTAGATTCTTGCCAACAAAGGCAAACCTGAACTTGAGAAGGTTAAAAAATAAATAAAGCTATAAACACAGTATCCAGGATAATTTAAGATAGTAGCAACGGGAATGGAGAAGATGGTGGGATGAGAAAAGTCAACTTTGTGGAGTCAGCAGAAGCCACAGCCGGGGAGCTACTGAAAGAGCTGGTGTGGAAAGGAAGGGGAGATAAGCTCAGGTTCAACGGGATCCCTTTTGAGAAGAAACAGAAGGAGAATGTACGCTGTCAAGGACACCGTGTCCAAAGTGGAGCACATTAAGGTATATAAATGGGAATCTTAAGAGAAAAGGCTGGACTGGAAGAACAAATTTGTTCCATAGTCCACAGGGGTACTGGACGACATGAAGAACCTCCCTGAGTACAGGGTAGAGTTGTGAGGCCACGAGCAAAATACAAGAGTTCACACGCTTATGGCTGCATATCTGAAAGTGGCGCCTCAAAGCAAGAACTATTAAAGAAAATGTTTTATCCTCTTTACTCTGAAAAGTAATTTCAAATGTGTAAAATGATACTTTTTATCTGGCTGAAGTCTGGCAAAAAAAGCTAGTAAGATGACTGAGTTCAACTATTATTTTGAATGTCAGCATGTCCTGCCAATGGATTAGTAATGCTTAAACTAAGAGTAAAAATATACACCTGGTCTGTGAGCTACAATAAATGTATCTCATGAACTGCATTTTCTTGTCTGCATTTCAACAAAGTCACTAATTGCAACTGTTGTAATCAAAATTCTCATATATCTGTGTTTTTTCACAATATTACCAAAATAGAAAAATGAGATGGTAGCAAGTGGAGATGTCAACAAAACTGTTAAAGCAATATCTAAACTTCAAAATGAACCACTAATTTTTGCATATTGTCCAAACACTGTGGTATACAGAACACATAGAAAAAAAAAATCACAAAATTTATTAACTTAATTACCTCAGTGTAGCAGCTAGATCTATAGAGCTATATAAGAAGTCAATACCATTCTTCACACTCACCACATTTAAAGCTATGTATATAGAAATTTAAGAACAATATGAACTACTTAGTGCTGCAAGTGTTGTCTGGCTTACATGTGCCACTACTGCGAATCTCACATCAATTCATGAGTATTTCTGAAAGTATGAATAGAAGAGAAGCAATAAAATGGGCACTCGGCACTTAGCAGAAATAATACTTCACTATGCAAGAACATATTGCATTCATGCTGAGAGGAAAGACTTGACACATTAATTAATTTGTCTTTTATCTAAGTGCCTCTGCCACTCAAATCCTCCCTGCACTCCAAACACCCATCCATGGCTTCTGCAGCAGCATTGCTTATGTACCTTTACGGCATTTGTCTTAAACATCTTTGTTTAGGAGATGTGGGTCAAAATAAGTGGAGGGGGATCTCCTTGGAGCCAATGTCGTGATGGTTCCAGGAGGAACAGTTGAAGTTTTAAAGACATACTTAGCAATGCTGGATCTCCCATGGGAGAGGTGTTCTTATAACTTTAATAAATTTACTGAAATGATGTGATATGTGGCACCTTCAAAAAGATGTTGTTCCTCAGCAAGGATCCCACTGGGGAGTTAAAAGCTCCATTTGAGGAGCATCAATAGTTGAAAAGTTACTATAGGAAAAATCCCTTGAAGGAGTCTGAGATAGCAAAAGAGAAGAAAACCAAAAATGTGACTACAAAATAAAGAAAGAATGTTCCCAAAAGTTATCAACAAGTCAGATGTTTAGGATAAATGAAAAAAAGGTCAATGGATCAACAAACTGTGGCAATTGTAATATGATTATGTGGACATTGTAATATTATTCAGTGATAGAAAGGAATAAAGAAGTGAAGCTTGCTACAATAAAGATGAGCCCTACAAATACATCAATTGAAAGAAACAGTCACAAAGACCACATCTGGTACAATACAACTTAGAAGTAACATCCAGTATAGGCAAATCCACTGAGACAGAAAGTATGTAATGGTGGTCAAGAGCTAGCAGAGTTTGGGAAAATGCGAACAACTAGCAAATATTAAGGAAAGCTTTTTGTAGGTTATGAAAATGTCTTAAATTTTGTAATGCCAATAGCTACACAACACTGTCAAAACACTAAAAGTCTTTGAATTGTACATTTTTAATTAAATTTGGTGTCAGTGTCTTTAGCTACACTGTCATGGCTGCCTTAATGTACTTCAATACAAAATTTTTTACCTTTCCTGCTTATTTTGACTATTGGGATAAGTGAGAAGTCACAATGGTGAGATCCATTTAATATGGTGGGTGAGGACACACCATTATACTTTTATGCATCTGTTTTTTTGTTGGTTGGCATTTCACAACAACATTCACTTTATTTTTGATCATACCTCTTAAATACACTAATGAGAGAAGACTCCTGGAACTGCTTCAGAAAGTGGAAGAAAGATGGAATAAATGTGTTTAAAGGGGAGTATATTTGAAAGGCATTAATGACAATGTCTTACTGTAACAATTTTTTACATTTAAAGAGTTACTGGATATTTTGACCTTAATATCTCAATTGTATATCTCTGTAAAGATTTTTTTGCAAAAGAAAAAAGTACAAAGAAACTTTCACTGCATCTAAGATCACATCACCTTTTGTATGGTCATGAGAAACATCATCCACCTACCTGTGGAAAATGAAATCTTAGGAGGTGCCAGAAATTTAAGACTACACAATCTAGCACGTTAATTGTGTTGTCCCTGACTAAATAAATTTTTCATTCTTTAAAAAAACAAGAGAATGAGAGCCATTTCATCATAAAGGTCTTTCACACTAAAGTAAACTTGAAAACAGAGAACATTTATGCAAAAAATCCATTTACTGTGTCAATAATTTTCAGCATTTCCCCTGCTGTTATTGTAGATAATTGAGTAAAAGCTTTTTCTTCCCTACATCAAGCATCAGTTTCCAACTGATCCTCTTAGAAATTCAGTTTTGAATTTTCACTTCAAGATCATGACTGTAGAGTTAATGGGAAATGCATGTGTGTTTGGGTAAATGGAACTACTTTCTTTTCTTGAGCCAAATACTCAGAACAACTGGGAAAAAAACAAAAAAGAAAAAAAAGGAAACTTTCTACCAAATTTACCAACAGTCACCATCACTCTTTATAATCTCTTAGGTGACCTACAGCTAGATTCTGAATCCACATCTCTCCCATCCAACTGATCAGCATTTACATGATTTAACGTATATTTCTGTTACTCATGTTTTTAGTGCACACGTTAATCTTAATGTCCACAAGCTGCCTAATATCCACATTTTGGCTAAAATATAGCATTGAATTTATACCTTCTAAGAATTAATTTTAAGACTATAAATTTTAAGTATGATATCCATAGATAAATATGCAGTGAGGAGCTTATTAACTTTCAGGGGGTATTACTACTCTAACAATAACAATTCTGAAAAGGATAATTAACTCTACATTTCTACAGCTTATGTGATGTGGCCAAATGCAATATGTTATATATGGTTTTTAAGAAGTAGGCAGATTAGGTAGCATTGCCATCTCCATTCTTTAGATAGGAAACCCGAAGTTGATCAGAACTATTTAATGGCTATGGTAGATCCTCTTGCTAGAGAGTTCAGCAGCACCTGATCTGTAACACTCACTCATAGCTACTTACTTGACCCCTGAATTCTCTTTAAATTTCATGGAGGTGGAAATAAATCACGGTGTGTGATATATGCTGTGTACACAATAGCTATGTACTGAATTAAACTGATCAAGGAACAACTAGTAATTCCTAGAGAAAGGATCTCAGGCTCCACATCATAGGCTTTTTAAAAGCACTAGCTGTGTTTATTTACCTACTAACATATAATATATATTATATATAAAACACAGTGTGTATATAACTCAATATATATTATATTTTATATATTATGTATCTTTTATATATATAAAATTCAATATAGATATCATATATTTTTCATATATATATAATATATATATGAAAAAACAGTAAGATGCTACGTGAAGCAGGTACACCAGGAATATGTGTATTTTCATACCTAAAACTACCTTTATGGAGCAGTATTTTGGCATATTTCTCAGTGACTACATAGTTTAGTGGTCATCAAACTTAGTGGTTAGGTCAGTAGTCTTATAACTTTATAGTTATAAAGCTCTTTGGATATACAGAGAAAGTTCAATTGTTATATAGTTTAGTGTTTATAAGTGTCGATGGCCATATACCCCTGTAAATCTACAGCAAGGGTCTCAGTGGTTTGTGTCCTTTTGGAACAAGGCCACACAGCAGGAAGTTAGGAGGAGGTTAGTAAGTGAAGCTTGTCCTGTGTGCAGAACTGGTCCTGTTGCTCATGTTACCACCTGAGCTGGAACACCCATAAGATCTGCAGTGGCATTAGTTTCTCATAGGAACTCAAATCTTATTGGGAGCCCTGCATGCAAGGGATCTATGTTGCTTGTAATAATCTAATGTAGAAAACAACTCCCTGCCCACCTTCTTCATGGAAGAATAATTGTCTCCCATGAAATGGGTCCCTGATGCCAAAAAAAGTTTGGAGACAGCTGTTTTATAGCTCAGGATTAAGGAGTCAGAGGGCCGTGTCATCAGTCCTCATGCAGAACATTGTTCTACCCTCTCAGAATTGTGCATTCTGCAGCACATCACTGAAACTTCTCCCCAAGCCTCAGTTTCCTCATCTTCAAAATGGAGGTGAAAACAAAAACTCAGAATCACTACAAGGATTAAATGAAATCAAATCTGTAACCCATGTAGCAGAATGCAACCACGTAGCAGGATAGGAAAACAACAAGTGATGTAAAATGAGTGTGTGGGGCTCAAACCCAGGTCCTCTAATTGCAATGCTTGTGTCTCACCACACACATGTGGACCATTCAGTATGAATCATTGTCCTCATTACGATCCATCACTATTAACATTATTGCATATCTTCAGTAAGAAAACACTGCTTGGATTGAGCCCCAAACTTTCAACAGGTGAAAAGGCAATTTGCTGATAACAGATATTTGATTAGGAGGTGAAAATCTTTTACTCAATGTTCTGCAAAAGTAGATGAGTAAATGTTAACCCTTCATGTTTTGCATAGGACCTGAAAACTCAAGAAGGCTGAATAGAATTGTCCACTCCTTGGGGACCATTCATTGACCTAGAATCCAGTTCCACTCCTGGGTCATTTAACTTCCTTGTTTGACTTCCACAGCTGTGTTTAGTACTCTCTGGGCAATCACCACTCACTTGATTATTTTAAGAGAAAGAATTGTTAAGGTCCTTTGAAGTTCAGAAGTGCACTGTTCCACTTGCACACAAACATTTCCCTTTTCTGCTGGGTGGTATTATCTCTGATTTCCACTGCTTCTCATGAGGAGATTCCTGACCTCTGTGGGCTAAAACATTGAGTCTTCCTGTCTTATCCCTTCACCAGAATTCTTCCTCCCCCTTTTCTATATTGTTCAATACTCTTCTCTGAGCTTCTGAGCCAGCTAGCAGCTCAGAATATAGTAAAACTATATTCCACATTTAACAATTGTCTTGTGGATATTAGCAAGATAAAACAGTAGGAGACAGAAACTTGACTATGAGTTTTGATGAAATTATGGATTTGGTGACTAAGTTGGTGGGTAGATAGGTCATATCCTCCCCCCCCAACCCAGTACCAGGGATTAAACTGAGGCGCTTGTGCTTCCAACGTAGATGCAGTACCACTTGAGCTAAATCTCCAGTCCAATAAGTCATATTCTTATAAATTCACTGACACACTTATCAGCTAGAAATAGTGGCATCTATCTCATAAACCTATGATAAAATCACATATGTAAAAATTCTTTGCAAAATGTACAACATTCCTTAGGAAAGTATTTAAATTACTAGATAGGATAGGACAACAAAAAGTGATGCAAAATGAATGTGTGGGGCTCAAACCCAGGTCATCTAGTTGCAATGCTTGTGTCTTGCCATACACATGTGGATATGTACAGGATCTGGGACCCCATTTTAGCTATCAGGAGGAAAGTTTGACAAGCAGAGAGTACGTGGAAGGAGCAGTAGGAATAACATGGGTTCACATCACTAGAAATCTGAGAAATTGGTTTACAATTAGTGAGATAAAACAAAACAAAGAGGTAGCTTCTCGATGGGAGTATTCTCTTCTACTTAATCAGAATGTTATGTTAGGAATGCCATCCTTGTCCTTGGGACAATATGCATTAGAAAGGAACAAGAATCTACATAGTCAAGGACAAGCTAGAAAGGCCCTGGTGACTCAGATGTGAGGTGACTGAAACTTCAAATTGGCAATGGAGAAGAAAGTTAAAGAATGCTGGAGGTGGAAATGAGCAGTAAGTAGTAGTCATAAGAAAGGGCCTGTGACTTTGAACACCTCGAAACTCCTCAGCCTTTCCCCTGAAGAGATCTTCTGTCTTCCCTCTCCTGCCTGTATGCTGCACTTCAGCCCAGGTGGACCACTCGAGCTCTTTGTAACATACCTCAGGCCTCTGTTCTCACTATTTTCTTCCTTGGGACTAACCTTTTTTCTTATTCCCTTCTGCAGAAATCCCAGTCTTCCTTCAGTGCCCATATCAACTGCATATATTAAAAAAAATATGATCCCCTCCACACTTCTCAAATTGATGTGATCTTCAGCTCCTCCAGATTGCACTTAAAAATCTACACCATACCACCAAGCACTTTGATTTATGTCCTTATTGTGATCTCTAATTGATTTCAACTCAATACAAAAAAGGCCTTTCAGCAATTAGAGCTCTCTGACTGCCTACGAAGATATAAGCTGCCTGGAAAGACAGGGATGGTTCCTCACTAAAATATATGTGCAATCTCAATAGTTGTCAGACAATTGAAATCAATTCCTAAACCTGCTATAAAGACTTTAACATCTAATGGGAATGTGGCTGAGAAGTCTTTGAGGTCTTGTATCATTCAGGTTCTGGATTTTATATAATAATAATGCATTAATTCCATAAACATCTTAGCATCTACTTTGGGCTGTAACTGGAAATGCAAGCTCAGATCATACAGTGAGAAAGTGGGATGAGTTTTGGGGAACCACCAGAGAGTGGCAGTGGAAGGGGCACAGAGGAGCAGACATGTTCTCTCCACAGATAGTACTTGCTCCTCTCACCCCATTCATGATTGTAAGCTAAGACATATAGCCCAGCATGTCAGCCATTATGATTATTCAAGGAAAACACAAAAAAACTTCCTTTTTATAGAATTTCTTGACTTTCTTAAAATTTAAAAATGATTCCCTTTGCAGCAATAAAACCTCTGAGCAAACTTAGCTATACACATTCAAAGTTTCAAATCTACACTTGATCACTACTTTCAGTACAACACTATGTATTAGGGTAATAAAAATTATCTTGCCACTACTTCTGAAACTCTTTAATGAAATTTAAAGAGAAGCAAACCCCCAAATTCACTCCTGGAAACAACCCTGATAGTGATTCCAAAAACAGAACAAGAACCAACCGAAAAAGACAACTACAAGCCAATTTCTCTAGTGAACAAAATGTAAAAATCTTTAATAAGATGCTGGCAAACAGAATACAGAGAATCATCAAAAAGATAATATACCTTGGCCAAGTTGGATTCATCCCAGGGATGCAAGGATGGTTCGACATATGTGAATCAATGAATGTAACACATATATTAACAGAATTAAGGACAAAAACCATATTCTTATCTCAATAGTTGCAGAAAAACTACTCAAGAAAATTCAACTCCTATTCATTTTTTATAGTAGAAAAAATTGGAATAGATGGACTGTATCTCAACTTAATATAAGCTATTTACAAGAAACCAACAGCCAGTATCATACTAAATGGTCAAAAACTGAACCTTTCATACTAAGATCAGGAACAAGACAAGGATGTTCACTATCACCACTCCTGTTTAATATAGTGCTGGAAATATTAGCCATAGCAATTAGACAAGAGAAAGAAATAAAAGGAATAAAGATAGGAAAGGAAGAAGTTAAGTTGTCATTATTTGCTGATGACATGATACTTTATATAGAAGATCCTAAAAACTCAGCTAAAGACTGCAAAATTTAACTGCCAAATTTAGCAACATAGAGAGATACAAGGTCAACACTCAAAAATCAATAGCCTTCATACACATGAACAACAGACTTATTGAGAAAAATTAGAGGACCAGTGTAATACACAATAGCAACCAAAAAATGAAATATCTAGGAATCAATCTAACAAAGGAGGTGAACGACCTCTACTCTGAAAACTACAACATTCTGAAAAGGGAGACTGAAGATGATTTCAGAAAATGGAAAGACATCCCTTGTGCGTGGGTAGGAAGAACCAATATTATCAATATGGCCATACTACCAAAACTATATATACATTCAATGCAATCCCAATTGAAATTCCAACAGTATATTTCATAGAAATATAGCAAATAATCCAAAAATTCATGTGGAACCACAAGAGACCTAAAATATCAGAAGCAATCTAGGCAACAAGGACATGGCAGGGGGGTATCACAATCCTGAACTTGAAACTATACTATAAAGCCACTGAAATATAAACTGCATAGTACTAGCAAACCAATAGACCTGAGATCTTTGGAACAGACTAGAACATCAAGAAACAACTCCAGACCTACTAAGACACCTCATCTTCAATAAAGGAGCCAAACACCCTCAAAGGAGGAAAGATAGACATAAATGAGGATGGAAAAATTTAATTTCAACTGCCAAACACTAAAACTAGATCTATCTCTTTCACCATGCATTAACTATAATCAAAGTGGATTAGAGACCCAAATATTAAAATAGAAACACTAAACCTGCTGTAAAACAGGTTAGGTAGAACTGTTGGAGACACTGGGAAAGATTGTATGATAAAAGCTCTGCAGCACAAGAATTAGCGGAGGAAATCAACAACTGGGATCTCATCTTATTAAAAAGCTTCTGCACAGCAAGAGAAACCATTAGCAGAGCGAAAAGACAACCAACAACATGGAAAATATCTTTACCAGCTATTTCTCAAACAAAGAGCTGCTATCTACAATATATAAAGTGCTTTAAAAAAATTGGTCTTCCCAAATTTAAAGACCCACCTCAAAAATTGGTATTTGAAATGAATACTCTTCCGAGAAGTAAAAGCAGCTAATTAACATATGAAGAAATGCTCAACACTGCCAGTCATTCCAGAGATGTAGATGAAAACAACACTGAGATTTCACCTCCCTCCACAAGTAATGGATGCTATTGTTAAATTAACTGGCAACAAATGCTGGAGAGGTTGCAGGAAGAAAGGAATCCTCCACTGTTCTTTGGAAGATTGCACTAGATGCAACTACTGTGAAGATTATTGTCAAGATTCCTCAAAACACTAGGATTAGAGGTCCCAGTTGACCCTGCTATTCCCCTGCCAGGTATATACATAAAAGAATTAAAAAATTCATATCACAGCGACATATGTGCACTCATATTCATAGCAGCTCAGTTTGTGATTGCTACATCTTGGAAACAACCCAAATGCTCATCAGTGGAGACTGGATAAATAAGATGTGTTTTTTAAAAATAAAATGGAGTATTACTTTGACATTAAAAATGATAAACTTGAGTCATTTACATTTAAATGGACACACCTATAGGACATACTTATAAATAAAATAAATAGGTCACAAATGTGTAAATACTATATCTTTCCTTTGGTAAGAGAAACTGAAGGTGTAAGTGAGTTCTAAAATTATGATAGATATTATGAAATAATAAAGAAATATTGAAAGGGAAAAGGGGGTAAAGGGATGTAGAGAAAGGAAAGGAAAACTTTGTTAAAAAAAAAAGATACACAGCTTATGTATATAGGATTGGGGGGTTGTAAGGTGGGCAGGGGAATGGGAAAAAAATGAGAATTAAGTCATATCATGTACTGGTACAAATTCTCAATGTTGATTGTAATGTGTATATAAAATATAAAAATAAAGTCAATTAAAAAATAAAAATAAAAATGACCTTCAGAAATCCCACACTCTTATGGGGGAATCAGACATTTAACATGTAACTACACTACAATGTACATTTAGTATATTTCATGGTATTCATCAATAATGAAAGTAAATGATGGCAAAAAAAGATAGAAGAGAACAAATTAATATGAAAAAAAACAAGCTCTCAATATGTAGAGGAGTACAAAGGAAAAGGTAGAGAATTGAGTTCAGGAAAGTAAGAAAGCATGAAAAATGACATTGATATGAATAAAATAAAGCTTAATGACATTCTAGGAAGGGCAAATATAGACCTAATTCCCCTTACAAAGGCAAAACTAGACAGAAAACTATTTTCTGTTTGAGGAGAAGTATGATTCATTCACTTTGGAACAAGTAACACTTGATATGGCTTTAAAACATCCAGAAAGCAAAGTGTAATTGGCCAATTTCACAAGAGAGTTGGGAAGCTGGAAGAAAAATGAGAACAAGAGATGAGGATTGGAGGGTCATCTTCAGATATATATTGTTTAAAGTTGGGGTGGAGAAAGAGTTCAACAAATGGAGAGCACATGGCAGGAGCAGTAGAGAATGGGGCTCAGATCCAAGGAGATAAGCACTGAGGGGCAAATGCAGGAAATCAAAGTGCAAGAAAGTGAATACGAAAGAACATCTGGACCACAAAGAAAAGGCTCAAGTCCCCAAGGCCAAGGTGGTGAATTTGCTGAGAATGCCTCCTTCCAACCCACTTAACCTGAAAGTACAATTGCCAGGAAAACGAAAAAGGAATCTCTAAAGTCAATATGACAGGGCTGATTTCCAACCTGAGAGTGCGTGGATACCCAGTGAAAAGTTAATGCTTAAAGACAGTGTTGTGGGTAGGAGACTGATCCATTCATTTTAAATTGTTGCGAGAATAGTCTTTGCATGACTAGGAGGAAGAAGGTCCCTTTCATTTGAGGAGAAACAGGTTGCTGCCCTGAAACTGCAGAGGCCATGCCAGCCATGGGGAAGGGATTCATCACTCTCAACTGCAATCTTCCCACGTTCCTGACAAATTTATTTCCATACCTGGAAAATTCAACTTCAGAGCAATTAAGGGCATAGATATTCCTAGGTGGAGACTGCTTATCACCATTAATTTGGTTTTTCTTCAGGAATATACATTAAGATCTGTTGGAAAAGAAGGAAAATGAAACAGGCCAAATGAGGAGGTTAGTGGACTTGAGATGGGAATTTTCAGAAACTCTTTTCCCGCATTAATCCTTCTTTTTTGTCCTTTATCCATTATGAGGGATTAGTTCTTTGTAAATTTGGATTTGTCCTGATGAATTAAATTCTTGGCAACTGCTGTTACTGCTGACTGGGTGCTTCTTTGTGTTCTTTGTAAGATCTATAACTCATTGCACCTGTTGCATGTGAATAGTCCTCTGCAGTCAGGGCAGTGTGTGTGTGTGTGTGTGTGTGTGTGTGTGTGTGTGTGTGTGTGTGTGTATGCACACATGTTCTTTAAAGCATTATATACATGCTCAGTGTCAAAGGAAGAACTCCAGGGTGGTGGTAGGAATGGTTAAACTGTGGACTGGGTTATCAAAGTAAGCTGTGGAAGCTCTTTCAAAGAGATATGCAAAAAAAATTTCTTTAGGGCAGTGTGTATCACTCCTCATTTGGGGAAGGACAGTGAATTCTGAAGCTCTTTCTGGAGATCAGGGCTACTGTATATTTTCACCAGAGACCAAGAAAAGAGTTTAATGATACTCTATTCAAAAGAACACCTTCTTCATATGGCAAGTCGAGGCTATGAAAGTTTAGAGCTCATCTACTAAAGATAATACCAGGTAGTAGAACATAGGGAAATAGAATTATCTACCACTTTTTCTGTTCTTCCCCAAACAAATATAGTTTTATGTTACATTGTTTTCATTGTTGCTCTTTATTTTTTCAGATAAATATTAATCAGCTAGTCTGAAAGGCCTATGTAAAGAAGTTCTATATTTTCTTCAAAATTCCTTAAAACTACATCAGAATTTATGTTATATGTACATTCTCTTTTTTCAATGAAATAAATTTTTTTCATGAGAAAAAGAGAAAGTGGCCTAGGGTATACCTCTTAGCAGCTGAATAAACAGGTCTAAAGAACAGCATTTTTGGCTTTATGAGTTATATATTATTTATAAGGCAATCATTCAATATAGTAAAGATTGAGCCATTAGTTTCATAATATAATACATTCTTTCCTTTTATTTCCCATCTAGAGCTCTTTCTGATATGGAACTTGGCCCAAAAGAATAACAAGCATCTTTCTTGGAGGTTCTGTTAGGCTTCCTCCTCTCTCATCTTCCTGTTCCCTGCTGCCCATCACTACCACCATCATGAATGAGCCTTTTCCCAAGCATCCCTGAACTCATCTATACGTCATTCATTTTTTATCTGACCCTCTAGAAAGGTGAAATGTGTTCAGCCCTAGAGGTAATAGTACCTATAGCTTTATAGGATATGGTTGATATTATCGTAAATGGACTAATCCATCTGCCCTCAGAAATACCAACATGCATTTACTGACATCTCCAGGAATGATCCCAGTCAAGAGGTTTACTTTTGTCGGTGTTCCATGCATGCTCTCAACTAGTCTGCCAATACCCCATGGCAGCTATGATTACTTGGATACAGTTTTGGTGTTTCCTGCAAAGTTCCATGTACTGGACACTCCATCCTCAGAATGGGAGAGGGTGTGGCATCTTTAAAAACTGGGACTATGCTGTTTGGACTTTAAGCCTCAAAGATTGTGAACCTCTTTTCTTTATAAAGTTAGTTTGATCAAGATATTTTGTTAAGTAGTACAAAATAAACTGATATACTGCCTGAGTCCATTCAGGTTGGTATAACAAAATACCTTAGACTAGGCAGTTTGTAAGCTATGTCAATTTATTCCTCACAGTTCTGGATGGTAGGATACCCAAAGTCAGGGTGCCAGCAAATTAATGTCACTGAGGGCTCCCTTTTAGCTCCAGACATGGCAGCTTCTACCTGAGCTCTCCAAAGGTAAAGGAAAGAACAACCTCCTAGTTCTCCTCTACAAAGGCACTAATTTTAATTTTCCTACTATTACACATAAATGTATGCATGCAGATAACCCAGGATGAGGGGTACATGCAACAAAAGGAAATATATACTGTTAGCGACCATCGGGGCTGGCATTAGTACTGAGGCAGTCTGGTTCTGGAGCTTAAACTGGTTAGTTAGACATTTGCCATGTCCACTCTGTGCAAAGTACTGGATGGTGTTTTGGGGTTCAGAGATTAGTGAGACATCCCCCTGTCCTTCAGGAGTTCATAGCTGGTGCAGGAGACAGATATCACAACAACAAGATTGAACAGTTCTAGCTGAGCCGGGTCTGGATGATTAGGATTGCATGCCTCAGAGACAAGCGATCTTCCGCCCCCCACAAGCACTGTGCACAAAGACAAGAAGCAGCTGAAACCGCCATGAAGTTCTCATCAAGATGAGCAGAGAAGTTGCAAAGGCTTGAGGAAGAGGCAGCAACCTGAAACCGAAAGGGCTAGCCATGGCAATGGGATCAGGAGCCCCGGATGTCAGAGTGCCCTTTCAACCTACAAGAAGTGTTGAGTACGCAAAGCTCAGAAGCAGGAATTCAGATGACAGGATGTGTTGCCAAAGTATCATTGAAGAGGAGCTTTGGGGAAAGCGTCCTGGAGAGAGAGAGAGTTCATGATGGGTATGGAGCAGCCCTCAGAGCCCATGCTAGAGAGAGCAGCTAGAAAGTGGAAATCTCAGCACACCCTCTGCCCTTTTGTGGTACAAGGGGTTGAACTTGTGACCTTCACACTGAGCTACATCCCCAGCTTGGATGACTATCAGCTTCCTCATTTTCTTAAATGATCTTAAAATTTTAACAATTTCCACTGTCCTTGGGATAATATACAACTCTGTAAGATCTTTTCTTTCTTTTTTTTTTTTTTTTCTTTTCTAGACAGGGTTTTACAGTGCAATTTAAACTGGCTTTCAATTCATTATGTTACCCAGACTGATCTCTGTGGTGATCCTCCTGCCTTACCCTCCTGATTGCTGGGGTTACAGGCCTGTGCTACCATGCCCCGGAACTCTGTGAGATCTGAGGAACAGCTGTGTTAAGATCCTCGAGTCTAACAGCTCCGGCCCCTTCCCCCTTGCTGCATTCCAGCCACACTGAGAATCAACTGTGTTCATTAGATTTGCAGTCTTATTTCCATCCCCATGTTACACATTTCCTGCATTAGTCTCAGAGTATCTTGACAGAAGGGAACCGGGAAGCTCATTTTACCGATGAAGAACACGTAGTTTACAGAGTGCAACAACTGAGCCTAAATTATATGTCTTCGTAGAGGTGATGGAAATAGAACGCAAATCTGGGAACTTTCAACAATCGAACAGCATCATTGTGCAAATTGTGGGATCTGCATTTAAGTCTCATCTGGGCCACTTACTTCTTTCAGAAAATGACAACCTTCCCATGCCTCAGACTCCTCAACTGTAAAATGGGTTGATTAAGTTCTACACCCTAGTTTGTAAGGCAGATGGAGAAGGAAGGCGAATGGTAAAGCTTCCTGTGCTGCTACTATGAAGAAATTTTGCTCAGCATTCCCCACTCTAACCTATTTGGGCAAATAAAAGATACACTTAAACACACAAGTAGGGCCGGAGATGTGGCTCAGTGGTTCCAACATGTGCCTGGCAACTTCAAAGTCCTAAGTCCAAACCCCAGCACCACATATCACAGTGCCAGGCGTAGTGGCTCACACCAGTAATCCCAGAACTTGGGAGGCAGAGGCAGGGGGACTGCAGTGAGTTTGGGGCTAGCCTCGTCTACATGGTGAGTTCAGTGCCCATCTGAACCACAAAGCGAGACCCTGCCAAAAAAAAAAAACCCACACAGGTAAAAATAATGATGAATCCAAATCTTGTTAGCTAAATATTTCAAACTTCAACAACAGGAGAATGTAATTTTTAAAAGGTCAATAGGATAATTTCTCACCTATGTCTTCTAAGCTCATTTCTACACTTTCTCTGGGAAAATTCAAAATATTAGTAAATGACAGGATAGGGACTTCAAAGACTTCAGTGTCAATTAAATCACCTGAGAGTCACAGATAAGCACTTCAAACTGTCTGGCTTTCATTTCTTCTCTGAAAATAGACTTCAAGAACTTCTTGTCCTCCCATAAGTTGGCTCTTTACACAGAAAAATTCAAATTATACAAGGTCAGCTCCAACATACACATAAATAAAGTTACATAGGAAGCCATGAGGGATTAAATATTTGGGTCCATGTGTGCTGGTGATCCTGAAGGGGCATCTACCCCAAGAATGTCCTCCAAGAATTTACTTTGACAATGGATGAACTTTCTCATACTGACTACCTAGAGCACATTACATCACAACCAACACTGTAACATTTGTCAGAGCCTCTTACACATTTATTGTATTCAAGCTTCCTTTTCTCTAGCTGCATTTGGAAGTCATCATATCTTCATTATTCAAATAAACATCTACCACCATTTCCCCTGGAGTATACAATGCCCCGTGGTCCAGGTGAAGCAGCTCCACTTCTATTCCACACCTGCATTTCAAAGCATCTTTCCTCATGATTTTTATTGGGAGCTATATTTAAAATTACTGATATTGTCTCTTCCATGCCCATTTCTGTGTTCTATGTAGGTTATAATTTAAGTCAGACCATCATAAGTATATCCTGCAGGCTTAGTGTACATCTATCTAACTATTTGCTTAATGAAGAAACCACCAAACAATAAATAATTTTGTACATGTTAATTCAATAATTTATGCATCCACTAACCTCATACAGCATTACTGAACACCTATTGTATGCCAAGCCCTGTGCTAGGACTTAGAGTCAATGAGACAGACAGAGGCCCTGCGGTGAAAATGTTCACTCTCTCCCTCTGTGACAAGACAGGAAAATAAATAACCCACCTCAGTCCCATGTTAGAGCTAGAACACAGGTGTGTGCTGAGCAGTGGAGACACAGAGCAGAGGAGGGGATGGATTTTTTCTGGAGATGTGTGATAAAGGGCTTCATACAAAAAAAAAAGAAGAAGATATTTCAACAGTAATTAAGGGGTGAGCAGAAGTCTAGGCTGGAGAGTGGCAATCAGACCTTCCAGGCAGAGAAAGCACAGTGAAAAAGGTGTGGAAGCGTGAAACAGCTTCTGAGCCCTCTCTCCAGGACGATAAGAGTCTATCATGCATGGGTGGGCAGAACTGTTGGATCTTAACCTGGCAAAGGAGGTTAGCCTCAGATTAGCAAAGACCTTGAACACCTTCCTAAGAAGTGTATTTTTGTCCAGTAAGCAATGGAACCATGGAAAGAGCTCCTTGAAAAATGATCTGACTGCAGAGTTGTAAAAAAAACCATCTGAGAAGAGAAGCAGTTACTAAAGATAGGACAAGCAGTTAGGCATGCACAAAGATTCAGAAAAGATAAGTCTGAACTAGAGAGGTGGAAATGGATTCAAAGACATTTTTGGATAAGAATTGACAACATTTGTTGGCAGTCCGGATATACACATACATACTTCCTTGTTTTCTCCATATATATTTTGGTGTATACAATGTCTATATGCTCTCTACATTTATGAGGAAAGACAACTCAATAAATAGATCACCAAAGATTTTTAATAAAGAGCATTAAGATGGTGGACTCAGCAGGGAGACACTGAAACAAGCCCCTTCTCTCTGAGCCTTTCTTGTCTCCTGGTAGAGGGCTGGATGGGATGACATTTCCACAGCCTCCTGAAGCTCTCACACTGTGTGAGTCGAATGCTTGTGATAAGAAGCTACCAAGTCCTTGCCTTTCTGAGGCTGAGTCACCTCTGAAGCAGAGATTATTTTGGGGCTGACCAGGAAATGTGAGTGCAATCACCTTAGTCACATCCCAAGTGCTATTCTAAGAAGCTGGAGACCAGTAGTCCCGTCTGTGGCCAGGACAGATATCCGGGCAGCTCCCTAATTACTAGAGCTTCAGTCCTGAGGCCTACCTGGACTTCTACAGATGAAAGAGTCCACCTACCAGAGCACTCAGGTGTCTGGATTTCTTAATGTTTTTCGTGCTAGTATCACTTCCCACAGCCAGTGATCCTTCTTCCACTGTCCTAAAGCTGTTCAGAGAACTTTCTCACAGGAATTTAGGGTTCTCAAGTAGCTTTCCTTTCCTTCCTCTTTTGTAAGGCAGCCAAGAATCTGTTTCACTTAGACACCAAGTCCTCCTCTTCAGGACTTTAACCAGTAGAGGGCTCTACCTCTGCCTATTTCCACTGCCTGCCTCCCAGACCACCTGCTGTGTGCCACCAAGCACTTCTGCAAATTAAGGTTCTTGCAGCAACCCCTCAAGGTGGATGTGACTTTTACAGTAGGGAAAATGAGATTTGGTGGTCTATCAAAGCCTAGACTAAGATGTGGCTTAATGAGGATTCTAACAGAGGTCTGTCTGATTTCCAGTCTGTTGAATTCTCCTTCCAGTGACCAGTTAAGTGCTAAATGATACTCTGCACAAGTGTGAACCATCTGCAAAACCTCTAAGCAGTTCTGTTGCACCCACGAAGGCTTCATCAAACTTAAACTTAGGCCAAGATGCCAAAAGAAGAAACAGTTATAATCCACCTAACCAAGTACACTTAAGGTTAGACTTCAGCTTCTTTCTAATTTCTCTCAGTAAGGTTGTAATTTTCTGCTATCAGTCAGTAGAACATCAGGATGTAAATGAAGAAACACTGAGAATCAGTCCTGGTTGGCTTTGAATCCCTGTTATCACATAAAGCCAAGTAACCTTGGCTACATTACAGGGACTCTCAAAGCCTTAGCCTGTTTGTATATAAATGGAGATGAGAATAATACTCACCTCATAGTGTTGCTACAAGGAGTAAATACAACGGTGCATGTAAAAAGCACTTAACACAGAGCCCGACATATGGTGTGAGCTTGATAAATCCCAGCCATTATTATTATCATAATATCTTTGGGCATAAATCTATCTGCAAGTCTGATTATTTTCTTAGAACATATTCCAGTGAGTAAAATCACTGTATCAAAGGGTAGTTCTTCATACCTAGTGCTTAATTATCCTCCAGAAATTTTCAAGCAATTTATATACGCAACAGCAGGAACCTGCAGAGGTAAAGGCATCATCTTTCCTAACAATGGACTGGAAAGCTCTATCAAATGCAAGTGGATGTAGTATAACATAAGATACTTGAGTATCCTACAGTTCTCACATAGAACAGCATCAACTTTCTTTTTCTTTCTTTTTTTTTTTTTTTTTTTTTTTGAGACAGGGTCTCACTTTGTAGTTCAGGCTGGCCCTGAGCACAGCCTCAAACTCACATCACAGCAGTCCTCCTGCCTCTGCCTCCCGAGTGCTGGGATTAGAGGCGTGAGCCACCAAACCTGGCACTGTGGTATGTGGTACTGATTGCTGCTGGGCGTGAGTCTCCATGCCCCAGTATTATATGTGGTTATCAGGGATTGAACCCGGGCCCCTGTGCTTGCAAGACAGGCACTAGAACCACTGAGCCAAATCCCCAACCCCAACTTTCTTTTTCCAATGATACTTCAATCATGAAAATAGCCAAGAACCTGGCTAATCATCCCAGAGGTTTTGATTTAAAAGCTGGACAAAGGGGATCCAATTCCGACTTCTGTCACTTACTAGCTATGAAATTTGGAACTAGTTCATTCTTCTATGTCTCAGCTTCTTCAACAGTTATTTTTAAAAGGAATTATACATGAGTAGCATCTTCCTCTCATATTTCTTATAAGTACATAGAATAAATGTGACAGTTAATATTTTTCTTTTGGGAATTTTCCCATGAATATTTTAGAGTCATAATTTTTGTTTATTATGTATATTTGTGAGTAGAGACTTTTAATATCATAGACCTCACTTGCTAGTGCCCAGTAGAGTACAGATCCAGCTCTACCAAAATCTTTCTGTGTGTTTGAGGTTTAAGGATTTCACCATTCTGGGCCTCTTTCCTGTCTGCAGCATGGAAAGACTTGGTCCAAGTTGTCTCCCATTTCTGTGTTTCTATCATCTTATCTTCATTTTATCAAGGTGCTCAACCTCGAGCTACTGACATTATTGATATCCAGATAACAATTTTCTGCATGTGTGCTGGAACAGCAAGCAGAGTCCTGCGCAGTTCAGGAGATTTAGCAGCTTCCTGGCCTCAGTCACCCACTGGCTCCCATCCAAACTGTGTCAACTGAAATATCCCCAAACACTGACGAGTGTCCCCTGAAAGTCAAAACCATTCCCAATTAAGAGCCATTTATCAGGGCCAGGGATTTAGTTCAGTGGTTCCGGCGCCTGCCTTGTATGCACAAGGTCCCTAGTTCAATCCCTGGTAACCACATACCACAATGCTGGGCACGGAGTCTCACACCCACCAGCAATCAGTACCACATACCAAAGTGCTGGATGTGGCACCTCACCCCTGTAATCCCAGCACTCAGAAGGCAGAGGCAGGAGGATTGCTATGATTCCAGACTGGCCTAGGCTACATAGTGAGCTCAAGGCCAGCCTGAAATACAAAGTGAGACCCTATCTCCAAAAATAAAAAGAACCATTTGTCATATACTTAAGGACTTCAAGAATTTGGATACTATTTACAGAGCTGAGTTAGATGGTCATGAAGATCCTTTCCAATTACAAAACTTCAAAGCTCAGTGATACAGTGGTTGATTTAAACTTGCTTCCATCCATTTGCCACATATTAGACAAAAGCCCTAAGCACTGCTAGTGACTCTTTGACCTGTTCATTTCCATGGGAATGGGTGACTTAGTCACCTCCATCTTGGCCAGAGATGACAAGGGAAACATTCAAGCCATGGATGTCGGATTCACTGACCCAACTACCAGTCAGGCATCTTTGGGAAACATGTTTAGCTTTTCATCTTTTCACACATGAAATGTGCTTGACACCTCAGAGTAATCTGAGGATGACCAAATCTGACAAGTTCAAATATACTTGGTACCAAGGAGGAAGAGAAACATCATGTAAGGAGCTGTTGGTTCCAATTTTCCCCGTAGAGTATGGCTACCACTCTATCATTTCCCAGCCATAGCCTCAGAACTGAACCTAAGTTTTCATCTGTTTAATTGTTTCCAGCCAGAAACAAAGAGTAATTCCCTAGGGATGAGGTGGGCACAAATGATCTAGTTAGTAATCAAAGGAATTCAATGGGCCAAACGACTGGCTTTGATTGCAGCTGAAGATGTTAGCAGAGTGCTGGTGGAAAGGAATCAATTCGTCAGGTGTGTTTGGAATCTGGCAGAGAGCACTGGGTTGGGGCCAGGATCACTGCGCAGGTCTGAATGCTTTCTCTGTTGACTCCCAGGGAATGAGACCCAAAAGGTAAAGGGGAGAACATCTAGAGTAAACACACGGCAGCCAGACAGTGGGCACAATTTTTTCCTGAGGCTCTCCACTTCTCTTGCAGAACTCCAAGAAGCCATCAGCATGAGTGTGGCCTGCGTCTGAGACCTTCACCCACCCTCTTCCCAACTGTCTGATCCAAGAGGAGCTCCAAAAATAGCTCAGAATCTGGGCCTGCCTGGGAGAGACATAAAGATTCATTTACACAGGAAGGTGACTGCTCTGCATATCTACAGCCAACCAGTCTAAGCTAATAGCTCCGTCTCCCTCAAATCTGGGGTTTCTATAACTGGCTCCTATCCTTTGTCATTGCCAGCAGAGATGCCTGAATTATCTTAATTCCTGAATGCAAATTATTCCAATTTTGAGGCCATCATTTTAAAGCTGTCAAAGTCAATATTTTTCACAGCCTAGAAAAAAATTACAACTGGAAAATGTCTAAACAAGTTGTGCTTGAGGTCCTGAGACAACTTCTCGCAAAAATCTGTTGTGAGGTGGAGCAATACCCCACACAGCTCCACCACTAGGGGAAAACATCAGTTTGTCCCATCATCAATTTGTCTGCAGGAGAGTCAATGTGTCCGTCCATCTGCATTGATTACTTTCAATCTACTACCTACCTTGTATGGATTAATCATTCATCTTTTGGATCTAGGATTTTTTAAAAAATTAATTCTTAAGAGAATAATAGCCTATATTTAGCCATGAAGAGAATGAAGAAAATTTCTGACTTCCCCTTCATTTTTCCAAGTTTGTTTCATTTCTGTTCTAGTTCACTTCCTCCATTATTCGCTGAGTGTTATTGTGCTGGGCACAGTCCTAGGAATGCTGGCATCTGTAGGAACTTCTGCCAGGCAAGGGAGGAAGCCTGAAAGGTACAACTTTGCATTGGTCAGGAAGAGAAGGAAACCTCTTTTTAATTGACATATCTGTTTTCATTCAGATGAATTGTCATCTCTTCCTGATTAACTCTCCCAGACAGAAACCTGGTATAGACAGAATTAAGTGTTTAAGGAAAGAAAGATCACAGAAAGGAGAATCACCATTATGATTTGCCAATGGAGTAGAGGCTCATGAACAACTGAGGAGCTGGCCAAATTGTTAAAATACAAAGCTGGTCATATGGGTACATCCAGCCACTATTACCCTGGGATAAGTTGTCCTTGTGGTCTAGGGCTGGGAAATCTTTGTTATGGGCCCATCTTCTATGCAAAGGCTAGAAAACATCCTATTCCTGTAACTCTGAAGCAGGATTAATTGATTGGTCTCATATGAACCTAAAAGCTGTTAAGAGCAGGGAGGATGAAAAGCAATTCAAATTGCTTTATTGCCATTTTCTAGTAAAGTACCAGTTTAGTCTTCAGCCCTACTGTGAAGCAGCGGGTTTCCAGATATTGACTGTGCCGGCATGTGCTGCTGGAAGAGAGGAAATTCCTGGGTCTGAAAAGCAGAAACATCTGCTCATGTCTCCACCGGGACTGCTGCTGGAGCCAGGGGGATGGGGGAGTGTCCCCGCCAGGTGGTGTCCCACAAGCAGGAGACAGAAGTGCTCCCACTAGGGGATTTCATGTGGCGAGTGGAGATGCTCTTTTTTTTTTATTCAAAGACTTCATTCACTTAATGTAAAAAGAAGAAAGATTGTAAGTGATTTTGAAAAGCAGGCTGTAGACTGACACAGGGCAATGAAGTAATTATAGTAGTTATAATGATAATGACAAATAATCATGTAGTGCTTGTATATCATGTAGTGCTCATGTATATTTGAGGCACTGAGCACTTTACATATTTTAACTCATTTAATCCTCAAATAACACTACAAGGTAGGTCACTCTCTAAGGCCCCTTTTACAGATGAAGAAACTGAGGCACATGCCCAAATTCACCAGCTTGTTACCAGAGTCAGGCTTTAAACCGAGCCAGATTTGCTGCAGAATCCACACTCAGGCACTAGGGGAACAATTACTACATAGTCCTAGGTACTATTTCGTGCAATTTCACCTTTGATGTTTGTGGTAATACTATGAGTCAGGCATCAATGTCCCCAATTTTCAAATTGGTCACTGTAACTTAGAATTATGAAGGGATTTGTTCAAGATCATAAGGATAAGAAATGTCAGAGTATGGATTAACCCCAGATCAACCTCTTTTTATAACAGATGGTCTCTCTCCATGACCTGAAAGCTTGGACTTGGGTTATGTTTTCTAAATACAAATCTAGCAAAGAATATTAGTAACAAGTCAATTAGTATTAATAATGATGATTTAGTAATAACTACTATTTATTAAGTACGTCAATTTTGTAATTCTTCTCTCCTGGATATAAGTTTAATACTCACGAATCTTTGTATGTTGGTTGGGGCTTTATTGTCCTCATGAATCAAAAAAAGAAAAACAGAAGTCAATTGCATTTTATTCTCTAATAGTGAACAATGCACAAAAGGAATTAAGAAAACAGTTCCATTTACAGTAGAATCAAAAGGATAAAATACTAAAAAATAAGCTGAGAATGATGACAGATGCCTTGAATTCAGTATTCTGGGAGGCTGAAGCAGGAGACTGCAAGTTTGAGCAAAGCTTTTCCAACGTGGCAAGACCTTATGTCAAAATAACAAATAAAAGACTCTGAAATGGTAACGAAAGCAGATCTAACAAAATAGAAATCAGAAATAATCTCTGAGATGAAAACAGAGATACTGTCCATAGTGAAAGATATGATTAATAAAGCTAAAGAAGAATTCAGGAGCATGATAGAATCTGAGATAACAAAAGCAATGGAACCTGTTAAATAGCTTCAGAGTTCCAGATGATTAAAAACTCTAACAAAAGTTTGTGAAGTAGGATGAATGAATCTAAGGACCAAATTTCAGATGTAGAGGACAAGTTCACAGCCAATGGACAGGGAAGGTACTATGGAAAATGGCAAGGGACCATGACAAAGCAATCCAACAGTTCCTAGACAATACAAAGAAGAATTGGGATCTCATCCTATTAAAAAGCTTCTGCATAGCAAAAGAAACCACCAGCAGAGCAAAAAGAAAAGCGGCAATATGGGGGAAAAATAAACTTTACCAGCTATTTCTCAGATTAAAGGGTTATTATCTAAAATATATAAAGAGGTTAAAAAATCAGCCCCCTCCCCTCAATTTAAAGACCCAACTGAAAAATGGGCATCTTAAATGAACAGACACTTTTCAGAGGAAGAAGTAGAAGCAGCCAAGAAGCATATGAGGAAATGCTCAACATCACTGGTCATTGGAGAGATGCAGATGAGAACAACACTGAAATTTCATCTCACTCCAAAAAGAATGGCTGCTATTGTGAAATTAACTAGCAGCAAATGCTGACAAAGCTTCGGGGAGAAAGGAACCCTTTTTGACTGTTGGTAGGAATGTAGACTAGTGCAACCTCTGTGGATATCAGTGTTGATATTCCTCAGAAAACTAAGATTACAGGTCCCAAATGATCCTGCTAGGAATATACATGAAAGAATTAAAAGATTCTTATCACTGCAACACATGTGCACCCAGATTCACAGCAGCTCAGTCTGGAATAGCTAAATTTTGAAAACAACCCAAATGTCCATCAACTAGAGATTGTATAAAGAAGATGTGTGTGTGTGTGTGTGTGTGTGTGTGTGTGTGTTTTAGTTATAAAATGGAGTATTACTCTCCCATAAAGAATGATAAGTTTAAGTCATTTATACTCAAATGGACATACCTTGAAGACATACTTATAAGTGAACTAAATAGGTCACAGATGTATAAATATCATATATTTTCTCTGGTATGAGAATCTGAAGATGTAAATGAGTTCTAGAATGTATGATAGATATTGTGAAATAGAAAATATTCAAAGGGAAAAAGTAGGGGTAAGTAACAAGGGGAAAGAAAAACTATGGTGTTAAAAAAGGAAACAAAGCATATGTATAGAGGGGGTTGGGTGTTGTAGGATGAGTAGGAGAATGGGAAAAAATGAGAAGTTAGTCTTGTCATATACTGGTACAAATTCTCAATATTGAGTGTGGTCATGTGTATACAAAATGCATCAATAAAGAATTCAATTTTTAAAAATAACAAATTAAAGAGGCTTGAGATGTATCTCAATGTGAAAGCCCTGGAACACAGTGCATAATTTGGACTTTGTCAAAATTAAAGATTTTTGTGCTGAACTTGCTAATGCATACCTATAATCCTAGCTACTAAGGAGGCTGAGACTAGAGGATTACAAGCTCAAAGCAAGCTTAGCAACTTAGTGATACACTGCCTCAAAACAAACCAATAAAATACCAAGTCCAGACAATATATCTCAGTGGTCCATGGACTCAGTTCTTACCACTATCAAATTAAATCCATGAATATCTTGTGCTTCAAAGGAATGTAAAGGCAAATCACCATGTGATAGAAAATAATTCCAAATCCTAAAGTTCCTACAACTCAAAAACAACTAAACAAAAACAAACAAAATTAAAATGGGGAAATTACGTGAATGATTTTTTTTCTCCAAAGAAGATATGCAGGTGGCTAGTAACTATATGAAAAGATACTCAACACCATTAATCATTTTAGAAATGCAAATTAACACCAAAATAAAGGGCCACAAATATGCATTAAGAAGACAAAAAAAATCACAACAAATTTATGAGAACTTGTCAAGTTGTGGAAAACCATTATATATGATTGGTGAAAGTGTAAAATGATGGCTGCTTTTTGAAACAATTTGGCAGTTCCCCAAAAACTGAACACAGAGTTACCACATAATCTAGCAATTTCACTTCTGTATATACCCAAAGAACTGAAATGTCACACTGATTCTTGTCTCCTGTGTCCACAGCAGCAAGATGAAGAATAGCAAAAATATGGAAAAAAGTTAAATGCTCAGCACCACATAGTAAGGTGGGAAGGTAGCATAATGATAGAGCATTTTTCTAACATCCACAAGGCCCTAGGTAATTATTTGACCTTAAAATGAAATGAGACTCTGAAATATGCTACAGTCCATGTAAAAAGAGTTAGGCTGACTG
>PVIR01009812.1:0-51928 GCA_004026965.1 Petromus typicus | reverse complement strand
CACAATCCTCCTGCCTCTGCCTCCCGAGTGCTGGGATTACAGGCGTGAGCCACCACGCCCGGCACTGTGGTATGTGGTACTGGTTGCTGCTGGGCGTGAGTCTCCACACCCAGTATTGTTATGTGGTTACCGGGGAATCGAACCGGGCCCTTGCGCTTGCAAGACAGGCGCCGGAACCACTGAGCTAACTCCCCGGCCCACGGATCTTTTTTTTTAGGTTTTTTTGAGACAGGGTCTCACTTTGTGGTTCAGGCTGGCCCTGAGCTCAGCCTCCAACTCACATCACAGCAATCCTCCTGCCTCTGCCTCCTGAGTGCTGGGATTACAGGCGTGAGCCACCACGCCCGGCACCGTGATATGTGGTACTGGTTGCTGCTGGGCGTGAGTCTCCACACCCAACATTGTATGTGGATACTGGGGAATCGAACCCAGACCCTTGCACTTGTAAGACAGGCACCGGAACCGCTGAGCTAACTCCCCAGCCCCAGAAGTACGGATCTTGTGCAGGGCAGAGTCTCCTCACCTGTGGCCACTGAAGACTGAGAAACAGCTTCCTGCGCCCACCAGTTCTTCCTGGCCTTGATTGTTGCTGCATGGCGTGAGGTGTGACTCAAGAATTAATAATACAGATTCTGGGAGACATATGGTCAGTTAGTTTGCTTGTCTTCATCCTTAACATGCTGCTTATCTGCACTCTGGAGGGCTTGACAGTGCTTCATTTAAGTGCGTAGTGTTTCCGTTGAAGAAAAAAGATGTTTCCTCTGTCAAATCTAGGAATAACGTCCTTGTGTAACTGGAAAAGAAGTAACTCTTAGATCAGATGCGAAACACCTTTCTTTACTTTCCAGGCTTTTATTCAAATTGTGCTTCAATTCAAAAGCAAATTCTGAGGGTGAACCGCTTAGTTTCTACTACACAAAGGAAGCCTATCAGCCCACAAGATATCTTAGCCACTGTTTGGGAACTCTGAGGTCAGGGCTGTGTTTTCAAACATCAAAACACCGAATCACTTCACTTGCGGAGCAATTGAAATTGGTCCTTTTCTCTTTATTCTATTATTTTAAATGATTCATTAAAAACTTTTATAAAGGCTGGACTTAGTTGTCTCATGGCAAATTAGCTAGGTGCCTTGTTACAAGTACGCAAGGTCAAGTAGTTTCTTGGGACCATCAGGAAATGAAAGCTATGATCAGTGTGTGCATGATTTTTTAAATATCCATTAGAAGAAGCTGCAGGTGGAGAAGAATTCAAGGAAACAGACTATTTCTATAGCACCCATGTAGAAGGGCCCTAGACAAGGAGAAATTTAAAAATAAATGATCTTCAGAGATTAAGATAATGAGTATTCATGCCAAATATGTGCATAAAAAAATACATCTACAGTTTTCAGTGTAAAGAAATTTCTAATTCTTTGTCATCAAATCCTTTCTTCCTTCTGACAGAGTCTGTATTATCTTTATTAGCAATCTGAGAACTTAGGGAACATAACTGATTATCATAGATTTCTACCAAGTTAACTTCATCACAACGTGCAGTGCTGTGTTTAATCTGATGGAAGGTGTTAACTGTGTGTTTTGTTTACTAACCAAATGCTTCAGTCTGTATAGAAAGTTTCTATTTATTTTTAGCATTTTAAAAAGTTAATCCTTCTATTTTCTAGATCTCTTCACTTCCTAATTTATTATTTAGCAAATTAGACTCATTTGTCTAATATTCATCATTTTTATTCTTTCCAGCATTTGTTACATTTACAGTATGTATGATCTATTCAAGGATGTTCCCAATGCCTCTCATCTTAAAAAATAAACCAAACACATTTTATCTCATAGAATATTGTCTTTGATATTTGTTTAACTTCAAAGATAATTTTTACAGCAAAAACTATAATATTTACTAAAAATTAATCTTGTTTCAGGATAATCTGGTACATTCTTCAGTAGTACACTAAAAGCTCGAGAAACTTTTAAAAAGAAAGATAATTTCTGTTTAACTTTTTAAATTTTATCTGTACATGTTTGCATTTAATGTAGTTTATAGTTGTTATAGGGTATTGATACCTGTATATATTACAGCATGTTTCATTTTTTAATCTCTTTCCCTTTCTCTTCTTTCTCTCTCCTCTCTATCTTATTTTTTAAAATTATTTTTAGGTTTTTTTGATACAGGGTCTCACTTTGTAGTTCAGGCTTGCCCTGAGCTCAGCCTCAAACTGATCACAGCAATCCTCCTGCCTTTGCCTCCCTAATGCTGGGATTACACTGTGGTATGTGGTACTGGTTGCTGCTGGGCATGAGTCTCCACGCCCAGTATGGTATATGGTTACTGGGGATTGAACCCGGGTCCTTGTGCTTGCAAGATAGGTGCTGGAACCATTGAGCTAAATCCTGGTTTAATTGACCTGAAACTTTCCAGGTTCATCCATTTTCTTACAAATGTCTCAAATGTGTTATTATTTATAGCTGAGTAGTGTGTCAGTTATATATGGAGCTCACGTTTCCTTTACCCAATCATCTTTTGATGGTTATACAGGATGTTTTCAAGATTCAGTTTTATGAGTTGTGCTGCTCTAACAATGGTATGTATATATCACAGTGGGGGGGACTTAGTCTTTGAGAAAGTTGTACAGGGGGACAGCTGGGTCATGTGGATTTTCTAATTTCTGTTCTTTGAGAAATCTTCATACTATTGCCATAATAAATGTACTAACTTGCACTTCCATCAACAGTGAAAAAAGATTGTTTTTCACCACAGCCATACCAGCATGTGTTCTTGCTTGATCTCATAATGATTGCCATTCTTTTTGGAGTAAGATGAAATCTTAGTGTTGTTTTAACTTGCAGTTTTCTAATCGCCAGATGTTGATTTTTTTGTAACAAATTGAACATGTAATCTTGTGCTTGCAATGGAGGCACCAAAGCCACTGAGCTAAATTCTAGGCTTTTTAAAAAATTCAGTACCTGGGATTGATCTGAGGATCTAGTGCTTGCCAGGCAGGCACAGTATCATTGATCTACATCTCTGGCCCACAGAAGTTGAGTTTTTATAGATTTGTTGTCCTATTTATTTCTGTTTCCCATTTCTTGACTGCTTTTTAATATTTTGAGTTCTTTATATAGCTATATAGTACAGCTAGATATTAGTCCCTTGTCTGAGGAGTAGCTGGAAAAGATTTTTCCCATTGTGTGGGTTATCTCCTCACTCTGTTGCTTGACTTTTTTACTGTACTGAAACTTCTGAGTCTATATCTTGTTTGTTTCATCTTGGTGCTATTTTTTTTGTGTGATTGAGGTACTGTTTATTAAATCTTCTATTGCACCTGTGTCTTTAAGTGTTTTACTTAATTTATGTTCCAGTAAGCCTAGTGTTTCTGTTTTAATGTTCAGAGTTTGGCCTATTTTTTTTTAACTTAGTATATATGCTGAGAGGTAAGGGTCCGGTTTTAATCTTCTGAAAATAAGTAACTAGTTTTCCCCAAATCATGTATTGTTTAGGCTCTCTTTCTTCCAGTATGTACTTTTGGCCCATTTTTCAAAGGTTAAATATAGTTGAATATGAATGGGAAGGTTTCTATATCCTCATTTCTTATCTGTTTTTGTTTCAACACTCTGCTATTGTTTTACTATCACTATGGCTTTGTAGTAGTGCAGTTTAAACTCAGAAATCTCTCTGTGTTCTCCTTTGTTCTTATTACCAAAAAATGCTTTTGCTATTCTGGCTCAATGTGAATGTTAGGATTGTTTTTTCCATCTCTGTAAAGTACATTGTTGCTATTTTGATTGGGACAAGTTGAATCTGTATTACTGTGTTGGATATATGGCCATTTTGAAAACATTTATACGGTCTATCCAGAAACAAAGGACAACTTTCCATTTTCTGATGTCTTCTCCCATCTCCTATTTCAAAGTTCCATAATTTTCTTTGTAGAGTTTCTCACTCCCGTGGTTAGGTGCTTTAGTTGTTTTATATTTCTTGATGCCATTGTGATGTATTATTTTTATAATTTCCTTTTCAACCTATGTATTACATACTAACTATTTTTGTGTGTTGAACATATATCCAATTTTCTGAAGTTTGTTATAATTTCTAATTTCTAAGAGCT
Organism: Petromus typicus; assembly: GCA_004026965.1. NCBI lineage: Eukaryota > Metazoa > Chordata > Mammalia > Rodentia > Petromuridae > Petromus > Petromus typicus. Next base: position 47,829 of record PVIR01009812.1, on the reverse strand, counting down.
TTTAGTGTTAATGAAGTCTTTTATCTAGAGTATAATGCCATCTGGAGATAGCAATAATTTGAGTTTTTCCATTTCAATGTGTATTCTTTTTATTTCTTTCTCTTGCCTGATTACTGTAGCTAATACATGAAGTAAGTTTGGATAGAAGAGGTGATAATGAATGTCATAGTCTTTTTTCTGTTTTTAGGGGGTTTTCTCATTTAATATGATGCTGGCAATTGGTTTCTTATAAATAGCCCCTATCATATCCAAGCATGACCCTTCTATACTTGTTTTCTTCAAGGTTTTTATAATAAAGGGGTGTTGGATAAAGCAAAATAATTTCTTTTTCACACTATATTCTTTTTCATAGATTTGCTATTGTTCTGCACTGCCCTGCTGCTAATCTAAGTTCTAAACTAACAGAGTTTCCTGTATTTAAAATGATATCCACTCTCTGACAAAGGGGATAATAGAACAAACTGAAGATACCTTGACATTTAGATGATTAATGTTGATTTTGTGGTTGTTTGGATTGTGAAAGAGTTGACTACAAGTGAGGTTACTAATCTCATCAATAAGTTAGTCAACTGATGATGACTTGTTAGTGACACTAATGATTAAGAGATGGGACCTATGGGGAGTGGGTAAGTCACTGTGACATATCTGTGAAGGGCAAGATTGTCTCTACCTTTTCCCTTTTTCTGCCTCCTGGCTGCCACAAGGTCACCAGATTTCCTTTGCCATGCCTTTCTGAAATGACTTTGATCTCACTTTGGGTCTGAAAACAAAAGAGCCAAATAAATGTGGATTGAAACCAAAAATTCTTTGACCCAAAATCTATGTACCTTATGCTTGTGTATGACAGGTACTTTGTCACGGTGACAGGAAACTGACTAAAATAGAAAAATTGGTACCAAGAAGTGGGAATATTGTTGTGTCTATGTTAGATCATGTGGTCAGAAGCCTCTGGACTTGTTTTTTCTGCTGGGAGAATTTGAAGACTTAGAGAAGCTGGTTAGTAAAGGCCTAGAGTGTTGGAATTAGAACTTGAGGGGTAGGTCCAGCCAGAGACCATAAGACCAGGATGCTGTTAGGAATGCAGATAATAAATCCTGTGTTGATGAGGTTTCAGGTGAAAATGAAAACTGTATCAGGAATAGAAATAGGAATAAATCATGTTGTATTCTTGAAAATAACTTGTTATACTTTATGATATACTAGAATTTTAGGGAAGGCTGAATTTAGAGAATATTGACTAATTAATCTGATGGGAGAAATTTTTTAGATTTTTTGAGACAGGGTCTTGCTTTGTAGTTCAGTCTGGCCCTGAGCTCAGCCTCAAACTCATCACAGCAATCCTCCTGCCTCTGCCTCCTGAGTGCTGGGATTACAGGCGTGAACCACCAGGCCCGGCATTGTGGTATGTGGTACTGGTTGCTGCTGGGGTGAGTCTCCACAGCCAGTATAGGTATGCACTTGCAAGACAGTCACAGGAACCACTGAGCTAAATCCCTTGCCTCAGATGGGAGAAATTTTAAGGCATCAAAGTATTCAGTTCCTGGTATGAGAACTATTGGCTACTTTTAGACAGATTTACAGTTGAGAATTAAGAACAAAAACACAGCAGAAAGATTTGCACAACTTTCAGTTTGTTCCAGAAAGTGAGCTTGAAACCAGAGAAGTGTGGTTACTGAGGAATGAGGGCCATTAAAAAGTAAGCAAATAATTTGAATCAATTCAATTGAATCTATGCTCCTTTGCATTACAGTAATTTACTAGACCCTACATTTCACAGGATCAAGAGTGTAAGAGTATGATTTTAAATTGAGAAGGGAGTGTTGGTATGATTTGTTCCTGCATGACCTCTTAAGAAATTGTTTCCTCAGGATTTATTTCACATTGTTAATCTATTTGGGATTTCAAAGGCTGCTAAAGTCATGATCCATGTGGGCCTTGCTAGTACTTACACTAGTGATGGAATTTGGAACCACACCCATGAGGTTGGTTTTCAACACCTATACATTGAAAGAATTAGAGAATCAGGGAATCATGAAGGCTTCCATGTAAATATCAGCAGGAGGCCTGGGGAGCCAATGTGTAGCTGAGTTAGGATTTCTGCAGGTAATTTCTGAGGACAACCAATACAGAGGTTGTTAAGAGCAAAACCAAAGCTGTGAAGGACACTCCCAGGTGAAAGGACAGAAATGTGGAATTTCTTCCTGGGAAAGCTGAAGGGAGGGTGCAGAACCAATTCAATTGAGAGTGGATGTATGAATCACAACCAGGAAAGCCATAGGGTCAGGGCTGCCCAAACTCTTTGGGACTGATTCACATTTCCATCTGCGTACTGAGCGTAGAACTACAAAATTTATGTACTATTTGCCTTGGATTTATTTTTTTTCTGATTACTTTCTCTTGACCTGTCCCTCTTTACCCCTCCTTTATAATATTGATGTCCACACTGTGTTTTTATATAATGCAATCATGTAACTTAAAAAAAAAATCATAAAGACCTACAGCTAAACCTTTGTAAACTCAGAAGATTTTAGACTTGCAATTTTGAGCAATGCTGCAAGTTTTAAAACATCAGTCAAGAAATTACTATATTTGTGATTGTATATGAGATAGTTCCATTAAGTTAGGTGAAATTACCAGACTTTCATTATATGTAGGGATGAAGTGTAGATAAAGAGATATATTTGGGTGTCAAGTGGACAAGAGATAGACTTTGGATGCTTAAATTTCACTGGATTAAGAGAGGCTTAGAAAGATGTTGGACCATGAATGAATTAACTTTATTTAAGGCTTAGATGAATGTTAAATTCACAACTGAATGAGCTGTTAGGAGGGGGGTGTATTTGGAGAAAGTAGATCACTGGAAGAGTAGTCCTGAAGGATTTACATATTCTCTAGCTTTTTCCCTCTACTTCCTGCCTACCCTGAGAAATCATTTCTCTTTGATTCTCATATAGCTTCTGATTCTATCTACTTTGCATTTATTCATTTCAATAAATACCACAGACAATGCTATCATTTTTAAGTTAGTTTATTTCAATGCACTCTTCTTCATAAATCTTAATGGCTTCAAGCTTCCTTTGTACAGTCAACCTAACACAAAAAGAATGAACTTCTTCTTTTTTAAATCTTTATTGGTACATTACATATATGCATCATGATTGCACTCCACAATGGGGATTTGTACCAGTATAACACACAACTTAATTCTCATTTATTTTTCCCATAGCCCTATCCACCTTACCACCCCCCTATTTACATAAAATTTATTTCCTTTCTTTTCTGTTATAATATCATTATTTTTCCCCCTTCACCCTATTTTACTTTGAGCATTTTCTGTTTCACAATATATAACATACAATTCTAGGACTCATTTACATTTTTATTTTCTCATATCAGAGAAAAGGTGCAATATGTACCTATCTGTGAACTATTTATTTCACTTATGAAGATATCGTTGAGGTATGTCCATTCAAGTATAAATGATTCAAACTTATCATTTTTATGGCAGAGTAATACTCCATTCTGTAGAAGAATCACAGCTTTTTTATCCAGTCTCCAGTTGATGGACACTTGGGTGGTTTCCAAGATGTAGCAGTTACAAACTGAGCTGCTATAAACATGGGTGCACATATGTCACTGTGATATGAGTCTTTTAATTCTTTTGTGTATATACTTAGCAGGGCAATGGCCGGATCAAATGGGATCTCCAATCCTAGCTTTTTGAGGAATCTCCAAACTGATCTCCACAGGGGTTGTACGAGTCTACAGTCCTACCAACAGTGGAGAAGGGTTCCTAAAAAGAAGGAACTTCTAAAACACAAATAAACCATGGAACAATTCTCTCTAAAATTTTTCATCTTATTACCTTGATACACAACCATCTTGTTTAGTGACTAAATGAAAGGTAGTTGATAGGAGTCTATTGAGTATTTGCTTATGTTTTTTCAAACAAACCATACACATATAAAATAATTTAATTGTTATTTTAATGAAAGACATAGACATAACAGATGATTAAAGAAAAATACTTCAAATCTTACAATATAGGGAGTAAAATTTGGAAAGAACTGTTAAAACAGCAATTTTGCATCATACAATTTTATACCTGTACGGATTTGTTTTGTAGTTTCTATCAGTGAAGATTCACATAGATCTTTATTGATTTATTATATATTATTATGAAAACAGCAAGACTGAAGAAATGAGCCTTTGAGAAAAGAAGTCACATTAACATATTCAGTTGAAAGACAATATAAAAAGCAATGGATTGTGGCTTGAAGCAGCATTTTAGCAGTGTACTTTCCAGAATCATATTAAATGTTAGAAAGCATAATTTTCTGATATTCCAATGCCATTATTAATCATTAGTTCTCCGGGTAATAATAAATCAAAGCTGAAAAACATGTGTTCCTTTCCATGCCTTATCATGTAGTTATTTTACCATGTTACAAATATGATTTTGTCTTGTATATTTTATTATTTAAAATACTTCTCAGTTTAAATTATTCAAACCATCAGAATACAAATCCATCTCTTTACCACAATATTCATATTCTTTACATTTATTTGGAGATATATACTCAGATTTGGAGACTTCATATGTGCTTTTTGGAATACCTATTATTCTTCACTTTAGTAAATAGATTTGAAATTAACAAAATGTAGCATAACTAAGAAATGTGTGACAGATTGTAGGTAAAAATCAAGAACGAATTCCGTAGTTGTCCATTTAATTTCAACTCTAGTAAATCACCCTCAGTCCTACAGCAATTTAGCCCAAATCACAGTTCTGCTCCTCTTCCCACTGCACCAGCTTTTGGAGATGCCACTGGAGACAGACTGATGCTTTAAACAATGGATGCAGAAGCATAGAAGACTCCAGAGAATAGATTGTGATGCTTGCAATAATTTCAATGTAAAGAAACACAGAACAAAATATTGAGTTTGGCAGGTTCAGATAATAAATACATTAATTAATTCATTCTTTCATTTACAATTTTAATGATAACAGTGTATAATGCTATATGCTTAAGAACCTGTGGGTAAAGAAGTGGAAGAGGACAAAGACAAACTAATACATAAATATTAATTTGACAAAGAATGGAATATAATATGGGATAATAGGAAATATTAATGATTACAGTTTCTATTTGTATTGACCCAACTACATTTTCATTTTGAATCTCTGGGTTCCAAAGTCATGAGATAATGATGTTTTGTGATTTTTTTAGCCACTGTGTATGCAGAAATTTGTTCAAACAGCTACTACTCTAATATGAATGACCCTATTTGAAGATCTATTTGCTGACAGATCATAGGAAAATAGAAGAAACTTAGAAATAAGAGCTCAAGTAAAGGTCAGCACTAAAATCCTTATTTGTCCTTGCTCAGCTGATAGATAATCTGAAAAACAAATAAAACAGCTGTAGAAGTGGCAAAAACACCCAAATAGCATGCTTGAAGAATGTAATGATCTCTCAGTTATTCCTTAGGATTTCTATAGGATTTTGTAATTTTTATTAGCATCCTCATTATTATTGTTGTTCTTTTTTTTGAAGGTTCTTTTATTTTCCCTTTGCAATAAAGAAGAGCTGTTTGTAAATGAAAAAAGAAATATCAATGATAAATTAGTATTATCAACAGTATTATTGACAGTATTTGATTATAAAGTTGTAGACTGATAGATATCTATTATTTTGAGTAAGATTTGACAAAGTTTTGATCAAAGCTCTGGTGATGATTTTTCATAAATAGAGCAATTTGACTTTGCTTAAGAGTGTGAAAGTTCTTCACACTCCCAGGAAGAATCAATTTACTCATGTCTATGCACTTGAATAAATGACTTTTAGTCTCTGATGTGTTTATATTTAATTACTGAAAGTTCACGGTCAAGAAAACATATTATTTTGTCAGAATTGAAATCTTTGTCTCATTAATTGAGTATTTGACAGAAATATTTCAGGAAACTTTTGGGTGATTTAAACATTTAAGATGCCAGCTTTTACATATGTAAGAAGCACTTGCATGGGTCTCATACTAAAATAGTTCCTATTATCTTACATTGATCAATTTTATACATTTCCATATGTTTTGAAAATTAACAACCTATATTGAAGGAGAAGCCATTGCTGCAAACATCTAGTAAATTATGTGTTTTGCAGGTAAACAGAATACATGAATCAGAAGTATCTTAATTTTCTTAAATATTTTTCCTAAAACTTTTACCTTTCTTTTTAACCCAAGAGAATGCACTAAAGTGAGAGATTCCACTGAAGCTGTGGCAGCAAAATTACTAGCAGAATGCAACCAACATGACTGGCAATTGACAGTGTCTCAGACTACTTTCCAGAGAACAAACAGGCCTGGAGAGTAAGAGAAGAAAAGGGAAAGCTAAATTTTTAATTATATTTGATATATAAGTAATATAATGAATATTAGTCTTTATTTGTGCAATTTGACCTCTGAATTTTCCTGTTTTCTTGTTTAGTGATATTTGATTATTGATACTAATTGTGTGACTGATGAAGCAAGAATATTAGTTAGTTTAGATAAGAAATTTTTATTCATCAAGATTTTTGGCAAAATTCTTGAACTGGGATTTTATCAATGAAAATGGTGTGAAAATGGTGTAAATATGGAGAATTTAAGAAAACTTTCAAAGACAGAAGTCAACAAAATCTAGTGACACTGGACATTTAAAATGAACAAGAAAAATTAAAGATAGATGTAAAATTTCTAAAGGAGGATCTAAAAATATTATACAGTTCTCCATCATCTCTGGTACAGATTTAGACATTATGAACTGGTTTTTGATTCTAAAGCTAACTGTAAATTAATATTTTTGATCAATCTATGGTTGCTGTTGGTAAGGTCCTGAAATTAACAGAGAAATAATATGCATTTGACGAGAGCACCAATAACTTGGTAACTATATCAAATATTGAAAATATAAATTCTCAAGTTATTTCAGCTCTATCCCCTTATGTTCTCATAGAAGCTTTCTTCAATCTTTTATTTCACTCACACATTAATTGGCTATTCCTTCAGCATGGTTCTAGGCCATAGGCATTGGCATGATTATTAATATCATACTTTCAAATGTTATAATACATTGAGCAATTTACAAAGCATTGCATTGTATGAAGGAATAAAAGCCATGCTCTTAAGTGATTCCATGTGATTTGCAACTTCCAAACTCTAGCTTTATAGTATACACAAATTATTTCAGTTCATTCTTATATGTTTGTAGATATAATCTTATACTCATTGCAAAAATTTACTTCTGATCAGCAAGAGAGATGTGTCATTCTGATAATCAGAATGGAAATGAGATTCAATTTCACCACTGTAAACAGTAAACCCACAAAGCTTATTGTAAAGAGGTATAAATGTCACCAAAATAATTGATTTGTAAAGGTCAGTATTTAATTCATAAAATAAGTTACAGCTGTCATTTAAGTTAATACTACTGTCCTCTTTTTGTATATTTAGTGACTAAAGAGAGAAATGTCCTATTAAAGAAAGGAAAATATTAAAGTAGTCTCATTCAGATCTGTGAGAAGGTAAAATTTTTCTAAGTTGTACATCTTTTTTCATAAAATGTTACTTTTTATTATAAGAAAAATTTGTAGGTTTGTGTGAAGAGGAAATTGTAAGCATTTGTATACTATTGAATATTACATTTTAGTTCATTGTACTTGTGAATTACATATATTTATTGTAATCCAGCTAAATATGGCCTTTAGCAAGAGTTCCATTTCAGAGCAGCGGGCGGCTCAGGAAGTCGTAACTGTGCCACCAAATCTGCACCGGGGTTGGAGCTTACTGGCCTCCAGGCCCACGCTGGAAGAGCGCCCAGGAACTGAGGTTAGCAGCAGGTGGCTCGGGAAAATGGCGACTGTGTCACCTAATCTGTGCCAGGGTTGAAGCTTACTGGCCTCCAGGCCCACACCAGAAGAGAGCCCAGGAACTGAGTTTAGCAGTGGGTGACTCAGGAAATGGCAACTGCGGCACTGAATCTGTGTCACTGGATCTGTGCCAGGATTAGAGCTTACTGGCTTTTGGGCCCATGCTGGAAGAGTGCCCAGGGACAGAGGCTAGCAGGTCAGAGTCTGACTGTCTCCACAGCAACTGCAGAAGCATATCCAGTCACCTTGAATTGGTGAGTAGGTGGGCCTGTTGGAACATCAGCCCTGACCATTGCAGCTGGACAGGGCCCACAGCCTACTGGCCTCCAGGCTGACTACACAACCAAGCCCACAGACTCTGTATTGGTGAGCAGGTGGGCCCATTGGAATCTCAGGCAGTGCCATTGTAGCAGTTCAGGAGCCAGAGCCTTCCTGCCTCTAAAGCAGACAGGAGAAGGTGTTCTGACTGTATTGATTGCGTGCCTCATATGGTGTGCCAGAACTAGGGGTTTTTCTTTAGGTCCCAATACAGACTGCAAAGAAAAATCCAGGAAACACTGCTATTTTAGGGTTCCTAACTATTAGGAGGAAAGTGACTTGCAACAAACAGCACCAGAAAACAGGGCAGGTCAGAGATGAGGAAACACTCAAAGTCTCAGATACAAAGATCCTCACCTCAAGGTAACACAGAGGGAAGGGAAATAGAGAAGTTTGAAGTTCAGTCTCCAGGGCCCTTGGAAATGGTAAACAAAGCACATCTAGTAAAATGGAAATCAGAACTGATTTCTGAGATGAAAGCAGATATATTAGACACTATCAATATGATGATTAATAAAGCTAAAGAGGAACTCATGGAATTGATAGAATCCAAGATAACAAAAGCAATGGAACTTTTTAAACACCTACAAGCAGAAGCCCAGGAAATTAAGAAAGAAAATAAAAGTTTGCGCAGTAGAATGTATTTGGCAGAAGACCAAATTTCAGACGTAGAAGACAGGATCTCAACCAATGAACTGGAAAGGCATAATCTATGCAAACAAGCAAGCAATAATGAAAAGTCAATCCAACAGCTCCTAGATGATTCAAAGAAGAATAACATAAGATTGATTGGAGTCACTGAGGAAGCAGGAGACAATGCTAAAGACATCAAAAAGCTATTCACAAGGATAATGGCAGAAAACTTCACAGAAAAAGGGAAAGAATTGGACATACAAATATGTGAAGCATACAGAATGCCACATGCCATGACATGAAAAAATCTACACCTAGGCATGTAAACATAAAAGTCCCAGATATCCAAATAAAGAGTGAAATACTGAAAGCAGCCAGAGAAAAGAAAACAGTTACATTCCAAGGGAAGCCCGTCAGGATCACAGCGAATTTCTAAACTCAAACACTCAATGCAAGAAGAGCCTGAAATGAAGTCTTCCAAGCCCTAAAGGAAAACAACTTCCAACCCAGACTAATGTATCCTGCAAAATTATCCTTCAAAACTGATGGGGAAATGAAATACTTTCATAACAAAGAACACCTGAGAAACTTCACAAATATGAAACCTATGCTCCAAAACATTTTAAAGAATATCTTGGAGAAAAATAAGGAAAGTTACAAATCCATGAGACCTAACCGAGTCAGCCGATGGCACCAAGCAAGAAAATGATGGAGAAAGGACAAAAGTGGAATAACACAGCCAAGAACAGGAAAACATGGCAGCACTAAAGCTACCTATATCAGTCATAACCATTAATGTCAATGGACTCAACTCGCCAATTAAGAGATACAGACTGGCGGAGTGGATCAAAAAGCAAGATCCTACAATCTGCTGCATACAAGAAATACACCTAATTCAGAAAGAAACCCATGGACTAAAAGTAAGGGGATGGAAAACAATACTCCATGAGACAGGAAACAGCAAGAAAGCAGGAGTGGCAATTTTATTTGCAGACAGCATAGACTTCAAGCCAAAACTGATAAAAAGAGATAAAGATGGACATTATCTTTTAGTTCAGGGAAAATCAAAGAGACAGAAATCACAATCTTAAATATATATGCTCCAAATTCTAATGCACCCAACTATATAAAACAACCATTAATGGACTTGAAAAAACAGATAAACTCCAATACAGTAATAGTAGGGGAACTTAATACCCAACTGTCACAAAAAGAAAGATCAACTGGACAAAAAGTCACTAAGGAAATCCTGGAGCTCAACCAGACTCTCCAGCAAATGGACTTAATGGATGCCTACAGAATATTTCACCCCACAAAGCAGAATATACATTCTTCTCAGCTGCTCATGGATAATTCTCCAAAATAGACCATGTACTTGTTCATAGAACAGGTTTAAGCAAATATAAAGGGATTGAAGTTATCCCTTGTATACTGTCGAACCATAATGTCCTGAAATTGGAGCTGAATAGCAAAGGAAAGCCCAGGATCTTCACAAACACTTGGAAACTGAACAACACTCTTTTGACCAACCAATGGGTCACACAAGAATTTAGAGAAGAAATTGAGCAGTTCTTACAACTAAATGATAACCCCAATACAACATATAGAAATTTATGGGACACAATGAAAGCAGTTCTAAGAGGAAAATTCATAGCAGTGAAAGCCTACATCCAGAAAACAGAGCAAGCTCAAATAACCAATTTAACGTTGAACCTCAAGCGACTAGAAAGAGAAGAGCAAAACAAACACAAAGCTTGCACTAAGCAAGAAATTTTAAGGATCAGGGCAGAAATTAATGCAATAGAAACCAAGAGAATGGTTCAAAAAATCAATGAATCAAAGAGTTGGTTCTTTGAGAGAATAAACAAAGTTGATAGACCCTTAGCCATCCTCATTAAACAAAGGAAGGAAAAGGCTCATATCTATGCTATTAGGAATGAGAACGGAGAAATTACTACCGACCCATAGGAAGTCCAGAGGATAATCCACACCTACTTTGAAAATTTATACTTCAATAAAATGGAAAATGTAGAAGAAATGGATAGATTTCTAGACACATATGAACTCCCAATGCTGAATAAAGAAGATATAGAAATGTTAAATGCCCCAATAACGATCTGTGAAATTGAAAATGTAATTAAAAACTTGCCAACAAAGAAAAGCCCTGGACCTGATGGTTTTACTGCTGAATTCTATAAAACTTTTAAAGAAGAGTTAGTACCTCTACTCCTGAAAATCTTCAATGAAATTGAAAGGGAAGCAGTGCTCCCAAACTCATTCCTGGAAGCAACCATTGCACTGATTCCAAAAACAGAGAAAGACTCAACAAAAAAAAAAGAGAACTATGGGCCAATATCTCTAATGAATATAGATGCAAAAATCCTCAATAAGATCCTGGCAAACAGAATACAGAGAATTATCAAAAAGATTATACACCTGACCAAGTTGGATTCATCCCAAGGATGCAAGGGTGGTTCAACATAGGTAAATCAATCAATGTTATACACTATATAAACAGGCTTAAGGAGAAAAATCATATGGTCATCTCAATTGATGCAGAAAAAGCGTTTGACAAAGTACAACATCCCTTTTTGTTAAAAACTCTATAGATCAGAATAGATGGTCTGTATCTCAAACTAATAAAAGCTATCTAGGAGAAACCATCAGCCAGTATCATACTAAATGGTCAAAAATTGAAACATATTACACTAAGATCAGGAACAAGGCAAGGATGTCCTCTCCTACCACTTCTGTTCAATATAGTTCTGGAAATATTAGCCATAGCAATTTGGCAAGAGAAAGTAATAAAAGGAATAAAGATAGGAAAAGAAGAAGTTAAATTGTCATTATTTGCTGATGACATGATACTCTATCTAGAGGATCCTAAAAACTCAATTAAAAAACTGCTGGACCTAATGGCCAATTTTAGCCATGTAGCTGGTTACAAGGTCAACATTCAAAAATGAATAGCCTTTGTATGCACAAACAGTAGACCCACTGAGATAGAAATTGAAGAGTCAGTCCCTTTCACAATAGCATCCCCAAAAATAAAATACTTAGGAATCAATCTAACAAAGGAGGTGAAAGTCCTCTACTCTGAAAACTATAGCACTCTGTAAAAGGAGATAGAAGATGATATCAAAAAATGGAAAGACATACCTTGCTCCTCGGTAGGAAGAACCAATATTGTCAAAATGGCTATACTCCCAAAACTAGTCTACACATTCAACGCAAACCCGATTGAAATCCCAACAGTATATTTCACAGATCTAGAGAAAAAAATCCAAACTTTCATCTGGAACCACAAAAGACCTAGAATAGCAAAAGCAATTGTAAGCAACAAGTACATGGTGCGAGTATTACAACTCCAAACCTGAAACTATACTATAAAGCCACTGTGATAAAAACTGTGTGGTAACGGCAAAGTAACAGACCCAAGGATGAATGGAGTAGACTAGAAGATCCAGAAACTACTCCAGATACACTGAGCCACCTCATCTTTGACAAAGGAGCCAAAAATCCTCAATGGAGGAATGATAGCCTCTTTAACAAATGGTGCTGGAAAAACTGGGTTTTAACTTGCCAAAGACTAAAACTAGACCTAACTCTTTCACCGTGTACCAAGCTAAAATCAAAGTGGATAAGAGACCTAAATATTAAAACAGACACTCTAAACCTACTGCAAAACAGGTTAGGTAAAACTCTTGAAGACATTGGCTTAGGGAAAGACTTCTTGAACAAAACTTCTGTAGCACAGGAATTGGCTGAGGAAATCAACAAATGGGACCTCATTCTCTTAAACAGCTTCTTCACAGCAAAGGAAACCACCAACCATGCAAAAAACGCAACCAACAATGTGGGAAAAAATCTCTACCAGCTATTCCTCAGACAAAAGGCTACTATTTAGAATATATAACGAGCTCAAAAAAATCAGCCCACCCAAATTTAATGACCCAGTTCAAAAATGGGCATCTGAATTGAACAGATATTTTTTCTGTAAGAAGTAAGAGCAGCTAAGAAGAATATGAAGAAATGCTCAGCATCATTAGTCATTCGAGAGATGCAGATTAAAACAACATTGAAATTTCATCTCACTCTACATAGAATGGCTGCTATTTCAGAATCAGCCAATGGCAAATGTTGGCAAGGCTGTAGAGAAGGAGGAACCTTTCTCCACTGTTGGTGGGATTGTAGACTCATATAACCCCTGTGGAGATCAGTTTGGAGATTCCTCAAAAAGCTAAGATTGGAGGTCCCATTTGACCTGGCCATTGCCCTGCTAGGTATATACACACAAGAATTAAAAGACTCATATCACAGTGACATATGTGCACCCATGTTTTTAGCAGCCCAATTTGTGATTGCTACATCTTGGAAACAACCCAAATATCCATCAACTGGAGACTGGATAAAAAAGCTGTGGTTCTTCTACAGAATGGAGTATTACTCTGCCATTAAAAATGATAAGTTTGAATCATTTCTACTTAAATGGACATACCTTGAGAATATCATTGTAAGTAAAATAGGGCACAGATAGGAAATATCACATCTTTTCTCTGATATGAGAAAATAAAGATGTAAATGAGTCCTAGAGTTGTATGTTATATATTGTGATATAGAAAATTCTCAGTATTAAATAGGGTTAAGGGGGAAAAATGATGAGATTGTAACAAAAACGTAAAGAAACAAATTTTATGTATATGGGGGGGTGGTAGGGTGGATAGGGCTATGTTAAAAAATGAGAAGTAAGTTGTGTCTTATACTGGTACAAATCCCCATTATGAAGTACAAACATGGTCAGTATATGTAATGTACCAATAAGGATTAAAAATAATTTTTAAAAAGAGTTCCATTTCATTTTATATCATAAAAAATTTATTACAATATTCTATTTTGTGCACTTTGGAAAAAGAGTATTTGTCTGAATTAATAGCATTTATATACAGTGGGAATAATCAACATCTGTAACTTTTTATGGAGGAATGACATACAAATGTTAGTGTTGTTTGAAAGATACTTGTTTGTTTGTTTGTTTGTTTGTTTGTTAAATTTAATTGAAATCTTTATTGGTACATTACATATACACATCATGACTGCACTCAACAATGAAAATTTGTACCAGTATATGACACAACTTAATTCTCTTTTTTTAAATTTCCTTACCTACCCCCCTATGTACATAAACTATGTTTCCTTTCTTTTTTGTAATATTCTAATTGTTTTTCTCCTTCACCCCACTTCATTTTGAGTATTTTTTACTTCAAATGTATAACATACATTCTAGAACTCATTTGCATCTTCATTTTCTTATACCAGAGAAAAGATATGACTTTTACACATCTGTGCCCTATTTATTTTACTTAGGAGGATGTCCTCAAGCTATGTCCATTTAACAATAAATGATTCAAACTTATCACTTGTATGGCAGACTAATACTTCATTCTGTAGAAGAACCATAGCTTTTTTATCCAGCCTCCAGCTGATGGACATTTTGGTTGTTTCCAAGATTTAGCAATCACAAGCTGAGCTGCTTTGAACATAGGTGCACATATGTCACTATGATATTACTATTTTAATACTTTTGTGTATATACCTAGAAGAGGAATAGTAAGGGAAAATGTCACTTCTAATTGTAGTTTTTTCAGGAATCTTCAAACTGATCTTCACAGGGGCTGTACAAGTGTACATTCCCCCCCAACAGTGGGGGACTGCAGCCTCGCCAACATTTGTTGCTGGCTAATTCTGAGATAGTAGCCATTCTTTATGGAGTGAGATGAAATTTTAATGTTGTTTTCATTTGCATCACTTGAATGACTAGTGATGTTGAACATTTCTTCACATGCTCCTTAGCTGCTTTAATTTCTTCCTCTGAAAAGTGTTCATTTCAGATGCTCATTTTTTAATTAGGTCTTTAAATTTGGGTGGACAGATTTTTTTAAGCCCTTTATATATTCCAGATAATAGCCGTTTGTCTGAGAAATTCCTGGTAAAGATTCTTTCCCATATTGTTGACTGCCTTTTCCCTTTGCTGGTGGTTTCTCTTGCTGTGCAGAAACCTCTCAATAGGATGAGATCCCATTTAACGATTTCTTCTACCAGTTCTCATGCTAGACCAGTGTCTTCAAGAATTTTACCTAACCTGTTTTGTAGCAGGTTTAGTATTTCTGTTTTATGGTCCCTAACACACTTTGATTTTATTTTAGTACACGAGAAAAGAGCTGTGTCTAACTTTAGACTTTGGCAGGTTAAAGTCCAGTTTTGCCAGCACCATTTGTTAAAGGGGCTATCCTTCCTCCACTAAGGGTATTTGGCTCCTTTGCCAAAAATGAGATAGCTTAGTGTGTCTGGAGTTGTTTCTGGATCTTCTAATCTACTCCATTGGTCCTTGGGTGTGTTTCTTTGCCAGTGCCATAAAGTTTTGTTTTGTTTTTTTGCTTTTAATCACAATGGCTTTGTAGTATAGTTTCAAGTTGAGGATTATAACACCTGCCATCATGTCCTCATTGCTCAAAATTGTTTTTGCTATTCTAGCTCTCTTGTGATTCCAGATGAATTTCTGAAATTTTTTTCTCTACATCTGTGAGATATGCCATTGGGAGTTCAATTGGGATTGCGTTGAATCTGTATAATAGTTGTGGGTTTATAGCCATTTTGACAATATTGATTCCTCCAACCAAGGAACAAGGCATGTCTTTCTATTTTTTGGTATCTTCTTCTATCTCCTTTTTCAGAGTGCTATGATTTTCAGAATAGAGGTCTTTCATCTCATTTGTTACATTTATTCCTAGATATTTCATTTTTTTTTGGCTGCACTGTGAAGGGGACTGATTCCCCAGTTTCTTGCTCAGTGCATCTGTTGCTTATGTATATAAAGGTTAATGATTTTTGATCATTAACTACAATACTAAATTTGGCAATTAGGTCTAGCAGTCTCTTGGTTGAGTTTTTAGGATCCTCTAAATAGAGTATCATGTCATCAGCAAATAATGACAGTTTGACTTCTTCTTTCCCTATCTTTATTCCTTTTATTTCTTTGTCTTGCCTAAGTGCTATGGCTAATGTTTCCAGCACAATACTGAACCAGAGTGGTGAAAGTGGACATCATTGTCTTGTACCTGATCTTAGTGGGAAAGGTTTTAGTTTTGGACCATTGAGGGTGATTCTGGCTGTTGGTTTCTCATAAATAGCTTTTATTAGTTTGAGACACAGACCATCTATTCCAATTTTGTGCAGGGTTTTGATCATAAATGGGTATTTGATTTTGTCAAGTGCTTTTTTCACATCTACTGAGATGACCATATGGTTTTTGTCCTTGAGTCTGTTAATGTAGTGTATTACATTTACTGATTTATGTATGTTGAATCATCCCTGCATCCCTCGAATGAATCCAGCTTGGTCAGGGTGTATGATCTTCTTCATGACTCTCTGTATTCTGTTTGCTGGTTACTTATTGAGGATTTTTGCATCAATGTTCATTAGGGAGAATGGCCTGTAAGTCTCTTTTTTTGGCTGGGTCTTTCTCTGCTTTTGGAATCAAGGTAATGGTTGCTTCCAGAAATGAATTTTGGAGCGATGTTTCCCTTTCAATTTCACTGAAGAGTTTGAGGAGTAGTGGTTTTAACTCTTCTCTAAATGTTTTGTAGAATTCAGCCATGAAGCCTTCAGGTCCAGGCCTTTTTTTTGTCACTAGGTTTTTAACTACAATTTCAATTTTAAAGATTGATATTGGGGTGTTTAACATCTTTACATCCTTTTCATTCAACTTTGGAAGTTTGTATGTATCTAGGAATTTATCCATTTCTTCTACATTTTCCATTTTATAGGAGTACAAATTTTCAAGTATGTGTTTATTATTCTCTGTATTCCCACTGGGTCAGTGTTAATTTCCCCCTTTTAATTTCTAATAGCATGGATTTGAACCTTTTCTTTTCTTTGTTTGAAGAGTTTGGCTAAGGGTCTGTCAATTTTATTTATCGTTTTGAAAAACCAACTCTTTGATTTGTGGATTTTCTATATAGTGTTCTTAGTCTTCATTGAGTTAATTTCTGCTCTGATCCTTATGATTTCCTCCTTAACATGAGCTCTCAGTTATCCTTGCTTGTCTTTTTCTAGTAGTTTAATGTTCAGCATTAGATTATTAATTTGAGCTTGTTCTGTTTTCTTGATGCAGACATTCACTGCTATAAATTTCCCTCATAGAACTGCTTTCATTGTATCCCCTAAGTTCCTGTACATTGTACTGTTGTTATCATACAATTGTAGACACTGTTTAATTTTATCTTTAATTTACTCTGTATCCCATTGGTTAATCAATAGAGTATTGTTCAATCTCCATGTCTTTGTGAAAGTCTTGGGATTTTTTTTCTCTTCTAGTTTCAAGGCACTATGACCTGTGATATACAGGGGACAACTCCAATTCCTTTTCATTTATTTAAACCTGTTCTATGAACTAATACGTGGTCTGTTTTGGAGAATGATCCATGAGCATCTGAGAAGAATGTAAATTCTTGCTTAGTGGGGTGAAATACTCTGTAGGCATCTATTAAGTCCATTTGTTGAAGAATTTGGTTTAGCTCAAACACTTTTTTATTGATTTTCTGTCCAGTCAATCTGTCTATCTGTGATAATGTGGTATTGAAGTCCTGTACTATTATTGTATTGCAGCTGAGCTGACTTTTCATATCAATAATGTTTGTTTTATATAATTGGGTGCACTAGAGTTTGGGGAACATATATTTAAGACAGTTATTCCTTTCTCTTGGATAGTTCCTTGTATAAGAATATAATGACCTTCTTTGTCTTTTTAAATCAGTTTTGGTTTAAAATCTATTTTTTTTCTTCAAATAAGATAGCGACTCCTTTTTTGCGGTTTCCTGTTGCATGGAAAATTGTTTTCCATTCCTTTACTTTCTGTCTGAATTAGGTTTGCTTCTTGTATGCAGCAGATTGTAGGATCTTGCTTTTTGATCCATTCTGCCAGTCTGTGTCTCTTAACTGGTGCATTGAGACCACTGACATTAACTTCTATGACTGATATGGATAGACTCAGAGCTGTCATGTTTTTCTGTTTGGGGCTCTTAAATTCTTTGTTTTTGTTCCTTTCCCATCAGTTTCTTGTTTGGCTCAATGGGATGACTCTGTTCAGTCTCATGGATTTATAATTATGATTATTTTTTTCTCCAAGATATCCATTAGGATACTTTGTAGTGCCAGTTTTGTATGCATGAAGTTTTTAAGATGTTCTTTTCTGAGAAAGTATTTTATTTTGCCCTCAATTTTCAGAAATAATTTTGAAGGTTAAATCAGTCTGGGTTGGAAGTTGTGGTCCTTTAAGGTTTGAAACACTTCACTTCAGGCTCTTCTTGCACTGTGTTTGGGTTGAAAAGTCTGCTGTGATCCTGATGGGCTTCCCTTTGTAGGTGATTTTTTTCTTCTCTCTAGCTGCTTTCAGTATTTCTTTTTTTTATTTTTTCATATCTGGAACTTTTATAATTATATGCCTAGGTGTAGGTTTTTGTATATTTTGGCCCTGTGGGGTATTGTATGCTTTGTGAATCTGGATGTCCAATTCTCTTTTTTTGTCTCTGAAGTTTTTTGCTACTATTTGTGTAAATAATTTTTTTATGTCATTCGTATTGTCTCCTGCTTCCTCAGTGACTCCAATCAACCTTATGTTATTCTTCTTTGAATCATCTAGGAGCTGTTGAATAGATTTCTCATGGTCTTTTGTCTGCTGTTTTTGTCTTTCCTGTTCATTGGCTGTGATCATGTCTTCTAGATCTGAGATTCAGTCTTCTGCAGTGTTTATTCTATTGTGTTAACTTTTGTTTTCTTTTTTGATTGCCTGGGTTTCTATTTGTAGCTTTTTTAAGTGTTTCCATTGCTATTGTTATCTCATAGTCTATCATATCCTTGATTTCCTCTTTAGCTCTGTTAATAATGCTTTAGCTATGGATGGATAGTATCTCTGTTTTCATCTCAAAAATCAGTTCTGATTTCCATTTTCTTAGATATGCTTTAGATACCATCTCAGAGAGTCCTGGTGATTGAATTTCTCCATTTCCCTTCCCCCAATATTACCTTGGGGTGAGGATCTTTGGATCTAGATTTTAAATGTTTCCTCATTTCTGAGCTTTTGTCACTGCTGTTGTATTTGGCTTTATAGTTTCCCTATTGTCTGGTGATATTTGTTGCAAGTCTCTTTCTTCCTAATATGAAGGTCCCTTAAGATATCAGTGTTTCTTGGGGTATGTAATGGCTTCTAAATGGACCTAATTCTGGATCACCATATAAGGCACTCAACAAAACAGATGGATCACCTTGGTTGAAAAGCACTAAACATTAACAGTATCAAACATAATCCAAGAAATGGTAAACTGGCAGTTGCTACTATGACTCCTCCAACCTCATAAACCAGAGCTATGATCATATGCTCAGAGTTAAAATTAACTACAAATATATTTACAGCAATTAGGCATCACTTTTTGGAAGTGAAAATGTTAACCAGGGAGTTAGGTGGGAGAGAGCTAGGGAGGGAGAGATTAGCAATAAGATTAAAGAATGCAATAAAATAGAGAAATGAAGAGTAGCAGAGTGGACAAAGAGTAGAAAAAAGAGGAAAGATAAAGAGAAAAAGTGAGAGAAGAAAAGGGAGGGAGGAAAAAGAAAGGCGGCAAGAAGCATAGCAAAAACACAAAACCAAATAAAACAAACAGAAGTAAAAAAAGAATAGGATAAGATTGAGTCCACTAACATCCAGCTGTGGAAGGCAAGGAACCATTGATTTTTGTATGGGCTGAGACGCCCAGTTTGAAGTTTATAGGTTACAGGGAAAAAGAGCTGTGAAGTTGCAGGCTTGAGAGTAGGTGGTGCCCTGTTCCCTGATGTGAGTCCAGTGTCCTATAGGTGGCACTGGACCCAGACACTCATTGATGCCAGGTTTCTAGGACTCAGAGCAGGGCCACACCCCCTTAATATGGTGGGAAGGGGAGCTGGAACCAGGGTCCCAGTTGGAGTCCAGAGTTGGGGTCTCCCAGAGCTGGCAGCCTTGGGGTTGCCAATTTGCTGCGGTAGAGATGATCTTGGTTGATCCCACAGGAGCTCAGGGACCTATTCTCCTCACAGCACAGATCCTCTGTCCTGTTGGGAAGTGGGCGGGGCTCCTTGTACAGGTCCTTTGTCCTCTCCTATGAGCCCAGATCTAGGAGTATAATGCAGTTTAAAGCAGTTGCAGGAGGTCTGGAACACAATTGTGCTCCTCAATGCGAACCTGTGTCCCCGAGGCCTGATGTGCGCTGTCAGCAGTCACTGGAGCCCCAGTGGGGTGGGCCGCCCCTCTCCTCTGGAGAGAGAGTAGAAGGGATTGCCTCCCTAAATCACTCTTCTTTCTTTGGCCTTAATCAATATTTGCTTCTGATCTCTTCAATCTGCATTTCACTGCTATCTTTCTCTCCCCCCTGCCCCAAACTGCTGTTTTCTGGCTTAAGAACAATTTATAGAGAGGCAGTGGTCTCCAGCTTTTACCATTCCACCATCTTCCCAGAATTCAAGAGACTTGTTTTCAAAGTTATTTTCTTTGTATTTCAGAAAACTTTGAAACTGACTGTGGGTCACATAGTTGTAGTTCAGGTTTCCTGAATATCAGCGTTCCAAGAATATTACCACTCTGAGTTGCTTACTGAGGACTGCTGTAGCCATAACTGTATTTCTAGAGGCAAAGTAGTCCTTAAGTCAGGTTTTCCCAAACAGTTCACAGCACTGCACATAGAGAACATGGAAAGATGTTCATGGAATCCATGTTGAGAGGAACCAGACTACTTATTCTGAGAGACTATTATGGCCAATCACATAGCCACTCATTGTCTCAAAGTCTATTACAATCTCGTAACAATAGCCAAAATATCATATTATTTTGATGGAAATATACTATTCTCATACAGTAAAAGTAAAAACATTAGTGAAACAGACTTAACATGCTTGTGGTTTAATTTTTTCTTAAAAATAAGAGATGCTTAATAGATCTGAATGATACTCAGGTGTAACAAGTAATATGTCAAACACTTGTAACTTAGAAATGAAAGTATATTTGTCCACATATATTACATGTCCTCCTTTATCTACCATATAAGAATTAAGTTCTACTTCTTTTACTATTAAAATTAAGGTAACAGTTTCCTCATAATGCCTACGTGGCTTTCTTTCTGTACAATGAGGGTCACCTTATAGTTTTGCCTACCACACAAAATATATTACTTGTTCTAAATTTTTCATGTTTTTGAAATGTGTAAATGCTATTTTTGTGGATTTTCCAATCTGGAATGATTTGTTTTCCTTAAATTAGCATGCCAAACAACTAAGTTTGTCATTCAGTATTTTTGATAGATATCATGTCATTAAAGAAGCTTACTCTACAAATTGCTCCATGTTTTCAGCGAGTCATGTTATGAATGTGGTTTGATAAGTGAGCACTTATAATAAGCATGAGGTAAGACAAAATAGAACAAATGTGAGGATATTATATATGATAAAGGCAAATATGGTTCTGTGACTCCACTGCTTCAGTTTCATGGGTATATAAAGCATAAAATGAATTTGTAACTGTGAGTCAAAGAGAAAAGACTTGAAAATACTGCTGACACCAATCTCTAATGTCAATTGTCACTTTCTAATCTGAGTTGCAGTTTCTATATCTAGTGTGCATCAATATCAAATTACTTATTTCTTCAAGGAAGAGGTATCACTTATTCATCTTTGTATCTCCTAAAGATCTAATACAATGCCTTATTTAACACAAAATTTTTAAATAACACTGTAGAAGGAATGAAAGTAAAGCTTACATTTTATATCTTCAATTTATTCAACCACAAATAAGGTAAATATAATGTTTTTTTGGGGTTTTTCTGAGTTTGTATTTTTTCTTAGTATTAAAACACAATGAATACCATAATTAAGAACAGGTATTGGAAATTTTGAGGCATTTACAATCTTTTATTATTATTATTTTTTCCTGTTAAATTACTGAAATTCTGGAGATCACATTTTATTTCAAAAACATTTGTCATGTATTAATTATTTTAAGATGCTGTTCTCCACATTCAACATACAATACAGCGACCTTTGACCCAGACAAAGTTTTGGGGATGATGGGGAGCACACATCCACGCAAAGACTGCGTGAGAACCAGAGCTGCGTAACAGTGCTGTGGGGAGGACGTGCTGCTTACAGGCTGGGTGGCAAACTCTTCTTTGAGAAGGTAATAGTGATGACCTCATCTTGACATTTGTGAGATGTTTTAAAATTTTGGTTTAGTAGATCACTGCACATTTGTGGAAAGTAGTATTTGCATTCCTCAGGGGAAGTTGGTACATTTATATTCTATGTCTTAGTTTCTTTCTTCATCCCTATTAATTTCCCTCCTAACTCTATCCTCTTTCTTTTCTCTTTTGGTGCATAGTTTTAGTGTGCATAATATTTACATTACTGTGCAGTATTGATACATATGCATACGGGCACCAGTTCTTTTTTCAGACTTCTTCCTTCCCCTTCATCTCTTTTTACTTTGAGAACTCTCTTCCTACTTACTGTCATCTACCTTTTATTGTGCTTTTCATTTTGACTTTGGATCTCTCAGACAAGAGATCTTTTAACTCAAGAGACATCTCATTCAAGTCTCAGAATATGACCCTATAATGCTATGCTAGCCAGTTTGCCAACCGTCCCCTCATGGAGCCTGTGTTTGATCAAAGCAATGTTCTCATGGGGCTGAAGTAGTTCTAGCATCTGCCTGGCAAGTTCAATGTCCAGAATTCAATCCCTGGTACCACATATCACAATGTGGGGTGTGGTGGCTCATACCTATAATCTCAGCACTCAGAAGACAGAAGCAGAAAGACTGATGTGAGTTTGAGGCAAAACTGGGGTACATAGCAGGTTCATAGCTGGTTTGAATTACAGAAAAAAAGATCTAAGCACAGTCTCTAAAACTGTGGTGTTTGTGGTTTGGTTTTGATATCTGTTCTGTTCAATTTAACTCATTCTCCCAAGTCGTGTTCAAACACATCTATCTATCCAGATTTCCCTGTTTAGTTAGATTGGGCATAATCTCTTCCCCTGCCGTGCTCTTTAGAAATCTGCTCTACTCATATCATCACATGTGTATACTCTGCTCTACTCTGCTCTACTCATATCATTACATGTGCATACTTATTACTAACAACTTAAACTACAGTTTGAACTTTCTCCATTTTAATAGTTAAAGCATGTTCAATAGATATTCTCTAAAGATCGTTTTTCAACACCAGTTTAGGGAAATTACATGTGAATTGTAAGCTCTAAAATGTATTCAAAACATTGTTTTCTCAAAAGTTATTTAAATCCACATCTGTGTTTAAGGGAATAACTCATATTTTTGATGATAACATTACAATCTTACAATCTGACCTTTGCTCAAAGGTCCATTGGCTGATCATTTTAGTTTCTGGTATACTTTATTATTACTTTGCTTCAGGTAAATATACAAAGCTAACTTGTTAGATTAAGTGATAATGCTTTCTCTCATTCATAAACATTTCTTTTTCCAATGAGTAGGGTTGATAAAATGTTAGTAAATAATTAGTGTGAATTAATGCTTATTTAGCAAGTCATTAAACTGTTAATAAGTTATTCTGTTGTAGATCTAAATTTGTATACATTAAATGACGTCATTTTGGATGTACTTGTATTTTAATACAGAATGGATTCCTGTTTACCAATGTTATATTAATTACAAAAGGGAACTTATATTTTGATTTATGTATCACATGCATATGAATATACTTCATTGTACTATTTTAATAAGATTGAGAAACATGAGAAAATATTATTTTGTTGATTTATAAAGAATAATGTTTAGAAAATCAATATAAGTTAAACTATACAACCTGAAAAATAAATGATAAAGGCTATTATCACTATTTATTCATGAGGGACTTTTCTTAAGTGCATACATGTTATATACACTTGAAAACTTTATCAAGTTTTTCTAACTATACCTTTGGAGACTGCGTATTTAAATTAAGACTGCATTATGTTATCCTAAGGAAAATAGTAAAATGTGTTAAGAATTGTGAGAAATTAGCCAGAATATCACTTTGAGCAAAAATTAAGGAAAGGAACACCCATCTCTGCCAATGGGTATTTAAGCCTGATGATTTAGCTACATATAATAGTAGTGCTAGGTAGAAAAGTGTGATTTATTTTTTATTTATTTTTGAAGATGTAATATTTTCTTAGAGGGTTTTGGTACTATCATTCTAATTTTTCCTGATGTAGGTTTGTATTTCCAGATATAGTTGAAAATTTTCTGATACATTTTATTGTGATCTTTTTTAGAAAAAATTTGATAAATTTTTCTGAGAACCAGCTGGTATTCAAACTTTTGAACTTGATAATAAAGGGAAGCACTTAATGAATTACTAAATGTATTTGTAACTTGTAATTCCTATGGAATGGAAACACATTTGTTGAGCAGAACTTCTTCCAGCAGAAAGTCCACATTTGAAATGAATTATCATAATTAATTATAATTTGAATAACATTTAATGAGCAAACATTATCTTGAAAATTTCTAGGATAATAAAGTGTAAAAATCTAACATTTGAGTTAGTTTGTGAGATATGCAAATATTCATCACTTTTGTCAAATAGGAAATATGCAGAATGTTTTATTTTTAGTGCTGGGGGTTGTATGTAGACATTATTTCTTTTGGGTGATGATTCATTAATTCAGATGAATAATTTATGAATCAAGTGTAGAATCTAGGGCAGGAAATTTATCATAGGAACTCTGACTTTTTAAAAGAGCATTTCTTTTGCCTTTCTTTTTAAAAGATTGTGATTATGACCAAGGAGATTAGATAATATTTGGAGAAATTTTAGTTATATAATTTTTTTCCTGTTAATACTTCAGTAAATTAAACAGTCTATTATCTAATCTAGCTTTTTTATCCATTTTTTCTACTTATTCTATCATTCTTACAATCTTTTCTTCTTACTTACAATCCATTTTTCTTTGTGCAATTATTAGGTTTTCCCCTGCAGCTGTCGGTAGCTACTTGATAGAGATCAGAAGAATCATACAGAAGTGTTAGCAGCAGATATATAATTTATTTTACAGTGACAAAGGATTATTAGTCTTCATAGTAATGTGTGGATAATACAGAGCTCATCAAAAAGAAGTTCTTCTATATATTTAAAGAGAAAGAGACAGAAATACAATAAGAGACAGAAACAGACAGGGTTTAACCCAGGGTTATCTACTCAACACCAAAGGTAATGGATAAAAAACTACAAATAACTCAAAAACCTATTCTACATCAGACAGAAACTAAGGAAGTATATGTATATATTTAGAAAATTTACATTGTTGAAAATTTGTGTTTGCTATGACAATTTTTTTTTTTTTTTTTTTTTTAGTTTTTTGAGGCAGCGCTTCACTTTGTAGTCAGGCTGTAGTCAGCAATCCTCCTGCCTCTGTCTCCCAAGTGCTGGGATTAAAGGTGTGAGCCACCACACCTTTATTGTGGTGTATGGTACTGATTGCTGGTGGGCATGAGTCGCCGTGTCAGCTTTGTTATATGTGGTCACCAGAAATCAAACTCAGGACTTTGTGCTTGCAAGGCAGGTGTCAAAATGACTGAGCTAAATCCCTGGCCCAAAATTAGATTTTTTTCTAAAAAAAGCTTTCCCTTCAGTGAAGAGAAAATGTCATAAAGAAAGTCATCCTTGAACAGAATCTTGAAGATACAGAGATTACACCTCATTCCCTGTACTTCTCTAAAACTCAAACATGGTAAATTTTGCATTATATTAGGATAACATGTAAATATCTCTTTTTCTATTGGTGTGATGCAGAAATCTCTCTTCCACCAAGTCATTCACTTATTTACTTCTTAGTAAGTACATACTTCATGTGAGGGATGAGAGAGATACATAAATAATAAATTATGATAAAAATAAAATTGCATTCTTTAACATTTATATATAAGGATGAAAAAATTTTAGTAAATGATGTACCTATGCCTATCATTTATCAAATGACTTTTGAACAATTGTCAACATCTTAATAATGGTATAATTAATAAGCTTATATAAATCTTTGATGTAGCTTTATTTTAAATTTTCATCAGAGCCATGCTTTTACTTATTTTAAAGATAACATGTTTATGCAATTTTAAAATAATGAGAATACAAGGCTTATCATTCTGCCCCACTAGGACTGTCACATTATTGCTTTGGCAGCACATATGCCACTAGGACTGTCACATAAGTTTTAGTTTTATATCCTTTTTTTGAAAACAGATTTTGATAATAGTATGGGGTTGCTACTAATTAGAAAATTCCATCATGCTGCAATATGTGGAGATTTCTGTCTCAAGTTGTCTCAAATCCCACATCCAGTTCTTTTGCATTGGTTTCCTGTCAAAGGCAACAATGAAATGTCTTTGATTTTCCCATTTTCTAAGTAATATGAAAGAAATAGGCCACGGTGCACAGGCTGGCATGGAAATTTAAAAGCACTGGGTATTTGTGTCGGGTTTTGTGAATTAGCCCGAGTCTGGCTTCACTTGTATAACCATTTGGCTCCTTACTCACACATAAACTTTGTCTTTGGTGTTTATCACTAAAAAAGTTGTCTTGTTGTCTTCATTTGCACATCTTTGACTTTATTCTTAATCGGTTCATGGCTTATGCTGGAAAGTAGGCTACTTTCTCTGGGGAAGAAAAGGAGAGGAGAAATAAAATACTTAAAACCTAACTCAACACTTAAAACCTAGTTTTTTCCTTGAAAATTAGAAAACTAGATATTGAGAGAGTTCTCAAAATAAACTAAGGATTATTATAATATTTGAACAACCTAATAAAAGCAGTAAAATTATTTTAAACTTCTTAATATAAGATCAAAATTGACATTAGTTAAATGGTCTTGCCAAACTAAAACAGCCAGAAAGTTTCAAGACTGAGAACATAAATGCAAGTGAACTAACTCCTGGAACACTCACACTTCACGTGAACGACTGCCTCAGAGGAGAAAGTGCAGATACAGAAAGGCTGGGATCTTGTCTGTGGTTCAAGACACAGATTATATGGGCTACTGCTTACTATCAAATGCTGAAACCACATGTGTAACATCTTAGAGCTTCGGGTTTGTCAGATGTTTCCAAGGCAATATAACATACCTGCCTTGAGTTGTCAAGTTCACTGGAAAAGTAAAATAAAAAACAAAACAAAGAGAGGCTGGGGAGTTAGCTCAGTGGTTCCGGCGCCTGTCTTGCAAGCTCAAGAGCCCGGGTTCGATTCCCCAGTAACCACATAACAATACTGGGTGTGGAGACCCACACCTAGCAGCAACCAGTACAACATACCACAGTGCCGGGCATGGTGGCTCACGCCTGTAATCCCAGCACTCGGGAGGCAGAGGCAGGAGGATTGTGATTTGAGTTTTGAGGCTGAGCTCGGGGCCAGCCTGAACCACAAAAGCGAGACCCTGTCTCAAAAAACCTAAAAAAAAAAAAAAAAAAAAAAAAAAGAAATAATAAAGCAAAACACCAGAAGAGGCTGATTTATTTGCTTTGTGGTATTCAGCAAGTTGCAGAAAGGGATGATGCAGTGAGAGCATGTGCATGGAAGCCCTGTGTATTTTTCAATGATAAATAAGTGGTTAGAGTTAGCTTTTTTATGACCCCAAATGATGGTATAGGTGAATATACACTTGCCTCAAGAAGAATATCTCTGTTTTGACACAGAAGGTTTTTCAGGATGACTATTCTATGGAAACATAAAACTGTGTTTCTGGTTGTGATGTGCAAGAGCTTCTGATGTATTTATTATCATTATGTGTGCTAAGATTATGACAACTAGGAGATATGGTTGATAATAATATAACTTTTAAGTTTTAAAAATCTGGAAGCTGAAAATTGTCATGATGTCTGAAGATTAATAGTGACAACTAGGTAATTTGTGAAGAGATGTGAAAGAGACTCATCTTAAAACAAAACAAATAGAATTTAAGCAGAAGATATGAGTTAGAAAGTACTGAAATATTATAGTTCTGTCAGTCAATATCCATTGTTTCATAATAGAACACTTTTATCCAGATACATGAATGAACAAAATTGGCAGATATTTTCATTTTTTAAAGAATACATATGAAAGAACAATCATAGGCAATAGTAAATTTTTGGATAGAATGTACTTCAAAGTAAATTCCCCTTTTACAATGAAATAACAATATTTATAAATAAAAGATACATTGTATATTTTACATTTTTAACAATATTATTAATAAATCTTAGATGTTAAAGTTATAGTTTTCTGAGTAAAGAAGTTTATGTTGAAGACTAAAATTTGTCATGGTCTCCTTGTGCATGGTCCTTGTAAAAATTCCTGAAGTCAGATATGCTTTAATTTTCAACATCTGTAATATGAATATCAATTGTTATCACCAGTTCATAAGCTTAATGGAATAATGTTTTAGGAACAAATAGAATAATTTCTAGTTTACTCTAATTTCAATAGATTCTATGCATTCATTTAGCTGTTTTGGGTGACACTGGTATAATTTTTATATTTGTTTTTGAGCAAAAGACTGTCACAATGAAAATTTCACACATTTTTTACAATGATAGCAAAATAAAATTCCTATGGTAAATATCTGTAAGACTTAAGAACTTACAGTGAATTATCATAATGTGTATATAATTCATACATACAACCTTGCCTCAAATACTATTTCAATCAACCACAAACTGCATATACTGTGGTGGCCCCATGATGATATTGCATAGAAACACTGTATTAATTTTAGTTTATGTGAATTCTCTGGAGTTCACTCAACAATGAAATCACTTAATGATGCATTTCTAGGGGTATATCACTGCAATGGTACCACACAATTTGTTTTCATAAAACACATTTATTTTAAAGTGATAGTATGAACTGGAAGTTTTCAAGGACCTGTGATGTGCCAAGAATCTTACTAGATTTGTTTACAATAATACTGACAGATTGATATTGTTGCCCCCACCTATCATTATTACATTACTAATCTTATATTGAGTGAATTATAGATGCACAGGTTTCATATGAAACAGCATGTATGTGGCTACCTGTGTAATGACTTAGGGTGATCAAAAGGATCTTCTGACCATAGGAAAGGTTTGGCATGTGTGAGTCTGTACATTTGGATAAAACTTGTGCTTCTAGACGTTGTAGCAGCAGGTTCTATACTGCTGTGGGTCCTAGATGAAGTCTGTGGTAGGTAGCCCAGGTAAGCATTTGTTTCTGTGCTCCTGGGTTTGGAGTTGTATGTCTACATACATAATGATATCCCATAACACAAGTCTCAACACAGAGAGAACATACATGAAAAATATGAAGGCTCAAAATTAATAATTTAAAAAATAAATAATGAATAAAACCTCACTATCAAATCATATTAACAGGTTACACAAAGATTTTTTTTTAATGTATAAGTTGTTCCAGTTTTATATTAGATATTTGCAAGGACCATCAGGATAGTATCCATCATATTTTATCTGGTAGTCAAATAAAGAGAAACAAAAACCAAAAACTGATGCTAACACTCAGCCCGTTGTAACCCTGAAGTCTGACTGAGTCAACTTGATTCGCTCAGGAGTTTCCCCAGGGATTGGTGGAGCACACACTGTGGGTGTGGCTGGGCTGAGTGTTGAGCCAGGGCCTGCAGGGCATCTTGATTGGTCCCTCACAGTTCTTGCGTTCTTCTTTCCCGCCAAGGGGCGCAGTTTCCCTGAAGGAAGCAGCTTTCCTCCCCATTGCCTTTCTGCCAAGATGGTCAAGCCCTGGAGCCAGCAGACTGTGAAGTGAATTCCCTGAAACATTGAAGCAAATTAAACATTTATGTCTTTAAGCCATGAGCGCTGAGATTACATTAACCAAATTATTTTTAAAATATGTCTGTATTTATATATGTGTAGGCATTTTTTGTGTGTGTCTAATATTTTACCATAATCTCTAATTAAATGATAATACCATAAGCAATTTTGTGTTGATCAGTGGGATTTGAAATTTTGAGTTAGGTTAATGTATAATCATGGAACAATAGAGAAATCCTCACTTAATTGAATAAGACCTTTTGATAGAAGTCTAATGGGAAGAGAGAAGAATTCACTCAAATGAAACTAATACATGTGATTTGATTTTACAGTCATCTTTAATTTGAAAATACCAAATGCCTTCTAAGTGAATAAACATTTATCTGTATATTTACTAGAGCATAGTTCTATAGCAATTTCATAAGAATTGATCCACTGAGCTGGGAGAGATTAAATATAAAACATGGAGATATGGAAATGTTTTCATTTTCTAGTCATTTTAACAACATTTCTTAAAGATATCTTTTTAACTCATTGTTTAGGTGGAAGAACCATACCAAGAATATTTTAAGCTTTTTAAACAATTTTAGAGTCACACTTTTCAAAGAGAATTGAAGTGCAGAATTTCATAATCATATATATATATATATATACATATATATGCTAGTATACACAAAGAAAATTTTACATAATTTCATTTTGTCATTGAAATTTTATAAGATTAGAATACATTAGAAATAAAAATATACTAGACATATTCTTGATGCCAATACATAGTTCTTATTAAAATATTCTCAGAAACATAAAAATTCACTGCTATTCACATATCCTCTGTTGAATAATATAGCATAGGAATTGAAGATACTCTTTATAAATCCTATTTAAGGTACAGAAAATGTGACACATTCATACCAAATGAAGTCATAAAATATTCTTTATTCTGTAAATGTCTATGAATTTAATAATGAAACAAAGAATTTCTTTTTAAGTCTGTCCAGTAATCATATAATTTTTGGTAAACAGCATTCATGAATATTACTAAGGTTAAATTATGAAATTAAACTTCAGAGAAATATTAATTGAACAGTATTTTTGTCATAAACAAGTTATAGGCTTTCTTAACACAATTAGTCATTATTCCCATGTATTCATTTAAAAATCCATCCTGATTCAGGCACTCAAAAATTTATAGTCAAAGGGAAAATAAACATGTTAGTATATTTAACATGAGCCATTGTAACTTTGACAATGGTAACATACTTTCAAAAATACTGTCATCTTCCTTAATGTTATTGGAGAATGTTTGACTTATTATTTGTTTTCATATTTGTTAAACCACCACAGTGTCAGTTATCAGCCTGCATATGGTACATCAGAACCATTGTTAGAAATGTGTCTTTCCTCTCAAACTGGTGAATATCTATACTTTTGCAATATTAATTAACTACATAGTAAGTTAGAGGATTAAAAATACTATAGGATAAATAGTAGGGGAGACGTTAAGACATGATGTTTCTGGAAATGAGGATGAGGTTGACTTTTTTTTTCTTTTAGCAGTTTTTTAAATTAAAAATATGTTTTGTATATTTCAAAATAACGACATAATATTTAATGTTTTTAATACAAAAATCAGTGAATGTTTGAGGATGTGGAGATGGTAATTAGCCTATTTTATGATTGTACATCATGTATATATGTATACTGAGTATCACATTTCCCATCAAATGACATACAATTATTATATCTATTAAAATTTCAAATTGTTTCTTTATTAAAATTGATTTTATTGGTACATTCTATACATACATCATGATCACACTTGACATTGAGAATTTGCCCTAGTATATGACACAACTTAATTCTCATTTTGCTCATTCACCTGCCCACCACACAATCACTCTACCCCCTTTATATATGTTTGCTTCATTTTATCACCATCAATGTTTTATTTCCCTTTTTTACTTTTCCCTTTGAATGTTTTCTATTTCATAATATCTAACATTCATTTTAGAACTCATTTATATCTTGGGTTTCTCATGGAAGAGAAAAGATATGGTATTTATACATCTGTGTGCTATTTATTTCACTTACAAGTATGTCTTCCAGGAACATCCATTTAAATATTAATTACACAAATTTATCATTCTTATAGCAGAGTAAAAATAATTAAAAGATTCATATCACAGTGACATATGTGCACCCATGTTTATAG
The DNA here is from genome assembly GCA_004026965.1 of Petromus typicus. Taxonomy (NCBI): domain Eukaryota; kingdom Metazoa; phylum Chordata; class Mammalia; order Rodentia; family Petromuridae; genus Petromus; species Petromus typicus. The sequence goes on along the minus strand of PVIR01009812.1, from coordinate 15,869 downwards.
CAGCTCAGTTTGTGATTGCTACATCTTGGAAACAACACAAATGTCCATCAACTGGAGACTGGATAAAAAAGCTGTGATTCTTCTACAGAATGGAGTATTACTCTGCCATAAAAAATGATAAGTTTGAATCATTTCTACTTAAATGGACATACCTTGAGGATATCTTCATAAGTGAAATAAATAGTTCACAGATAGGTAAATACCACATCTTTTCTGGTATGAGAAAATAAAGATGGAAATGAGTTCTAGAATTGTATGCTATATATTGTGAAATAGAAATTACTCAAAGTGAAATAGGGTGAAGGGGAAAAATAATGAGATTATAAAAAAAAGAAAGGAAACAATTTTATGTATATAGGGGGGTGGTAGGGTGGGTAGGGCTATGGGAAAAAACAAGAATTAAGTTGTGTGTTTTACTGGTACGAATTCCCATATATGGAGATTGACTTTTTAAAAAGAGGACTAAGCTAAGTCTTAGGGAGGAAATGAGATCTGAGAAAAGACTTCAAAAGGAAGGTGTAACCAATATAGAGGGAGAATATTCCTGGTGAAGAAAACAGTTTAAACAGTGATCCTAAGGTAGCGTCATGTCTCTTGTTATCTAGAACTATGAGGCAGCCCTTCATGGCATGAGGGAAAGGGATGAGGAAAGAACAGTAGAAAATACTATAGGAGCAAGCGAGGTCTGCATGATCTCAGGCAGTGGTTGACAAGCTCAGGCACATGAGCCAAAGCTGCCTGTTGATTGTTTTTGAGAAGATGGCTTACTGGCATGCAGTTTAATAGTACATTTATTATGGCTGTCTTCTTGTTTCAACAGGGACAAAGTTGGTGGAGTGAGATCAAATTGTCCACAAAGCCTAAAATATTTTTCATCTATCCTTTTAGAGGAAAAAAAAATTCATTCTCTAATCTTTGGCATTGGAAGGTATTTTCATCTATTTGCTGAAAAAAATGAGAAGTTATATGAAAAGTTGTAAGCAAAGTAATCACACAATTAAAGTACCACATGAATAAAATATTTTGTTTTTGCTTTGGTGAAGAAAGACAAAACCCTTCAGGAGCTGAAGTGAAAGTCCCAGTCTTTTAGGTGATTCTCACAGGATGGTAGTTGTGAAAGTGCCAAAAAAGTCATCTAGCTACCTCGAGCAGCATTTGTACAGAACCCATAACGTTAAGAACAATTCAGTGGAAGACCCAAGGAGAATGAAGATGTTGGTAAACATTTGCAGTGGGAATTAACAGAGCTTTTGGCTGTGCTGTCCTGAGAATGCCTTCTAGATCATCCATGACCATTTAAACCATTCAGGACAATCATATCATATGTCATTCATATGATATGATTTTTCCTTTTAATTTTTAATGATTTTATTATAAATTCTATGAATTATGAAATAGGTCATCTCAGACTATCTTAAATACACCTATTTAGAATACACCTGATCATAGATAAATACTTAAAATGTATTTTAAAAATATACATGTTAGGGCCAGGGATTTAGCTCAGTGGTCCCGGTGCCTGTCTTGCAGCTTCAAGGGCCCGGGTTCAATCTCCAGTAACCACATACAACAGTGCCTGGCATGGTGGCTCACATCTATAATCTCAGCATTTGGGAGGCAGAGGCAGAAGGACTGCTATGAATTCAAGGTTGAGCTCAAGGCCAGCCTGAACTACAAAAAGCAAGACCCTGTCTAAAAACAAAAAACAAAAAACAAAAAAAAACCGAATATGCATGTTATCCATGCACACGTACACACACAAATACTTCTATTTTCCTCCATGGTATAGAATAATTATTTTGTTTTTGAAGATAGCATTTTATAATTTATAAAAGTGTAAGTATTGAATACATAGTTTATCTTTTTTTATTCAAATCTTTATTGATACATGATATATACTCATCATGATCACCTTTGATACTGAGAGTTTGTACCAGAATATGACAGGACTTGATTCTCACTATTTCCCCTTCCCCCACCCACCCTACTATTCCCCACCCTCTATATACATGAGCTTTGTTTCCTTTTTTTTTTACTATCACATTCTTTTTCCACTCATTATTTACCCCTACACCCTCTTTTCTTTTAAATATTTTATTTTACAATATCAACTATATGTACTAGAACTCATTTACATCTTCATTTTCTCATACCTGAGAAAAGTTATGATATTTACACATCTGTGACCTATTTATTTCACTTATTTAATTTTTTTCAGAAATTTAAGTAGAAATCACTCTAACTTGTGTAACTTGCTTCTTTTGTCCAGCAGCCCATACTGAGTGTTTGTTGAAGTCTCATAAGTTAAACTCTACTTGTTTCACTAAATTCTGACTTTATATTCCATAAATAGGAGGAATCTGAGTCTTCAATTTATAGAATATTCCTTATTTCTTGCCTCTTAGAAAAATGCATCTCACTTTTTTTCTGTAGAGGAAATAATTTATAAATTTCACTAGCACATAATATTTTCAGGATGAAGTAAATCAGATGATTACATCATCTCAGAAGAAATAGAAGCAATAAATGTGCATATGCTTGTGTGTTTGAGTATGTGTTTGTGTGAGACTGGAATTAAAGAAGTATGGCCCGTAATATTTGTCTTGATGATGCATCTTTTATACTCTTAAATTTTGTGTCCAAGGAGAGTTCCTTATTCTGCTTATACTAGTCCTAGCTCTGCGAAACTCATGAATGCTATATATAATTTTAAGATATCAATGGTTAGATGTCAAACATTAAAGAGTCAAAACAGTGTCCTTTTATGTATACGTACATACATACACGTACATACACACAGATTTTATAGACACAGAAAGAGAAAAATATGGAAAAAATCTGTATTTAAAAAAATACTTTCTTTTACAATGACCTAAAACATTGCTGTGATAATTTCTAGAGTTTTAAACAATATATAAAATTATTCTTCTCTGACACCTGTCAGAAGTTATACAATTTTTTCAATTTTTAAATTCAAATCTTTATTGGTACATTATCAATATACATCATCATCACATTCAACATTGAGAGTTTGTACCATAGCATATAACTTGATTCTCATTTTTTCTTTTTTCCCCTCGCCTTGCAATCGCCCACCCCTATGTACATAAGGTTTGTTTCCTTTTTTGTTTATTACTATCACATTCTTTTTCCTTTCATTTTTTATCTCTACACCCTCTTTCCTTTTAAATATTTTCTATTTCAAAGGAGTTATACCATTTTAAGGAGATCACATGCGCAAAAAATTAAACATCTTTGACTACATTTTAGGATATAATTACCCTTAATAAAAGTCACCTTGCCACTAAGTCTTGGTATAGTCTACATTTCAAGGAAAAGTCTACCACATTATCCTTTGTGTCAACTGATATTTTGATGAAGTTGAGATTTCAAGTTGTATCTGTTACAACACTTTTAATTATCGAGTATAAATTGTTATGATATATCATTATGATGAAATAAAAAGAAATGCTCTCATTAAATCATGAAGCATTTTACAACATGTTATTAAGTGAATCTGAGGTGGCTAAATGCAGTTTAGTTGCCAATGATATCTATATCCTAGCAGATATATTGTAAATGCATAAACTGTATAATACAATTTACTAGTATACCTAAGAGCATTAGAAAAACTGAAGTGGGCCATTGTAAACGACATAAGTATAGGAATTTCCTGAGAGAGTGTGATATAAGAGCAAGCTAAAAGAACGATGCATCTTGAAATGGATTGCTTCATATTAAATAATTTCACATATTATTGAGAAGTAAAATTTGAGAATAAGATACAATATACTAAAAGGTAATGTAAAAGAAGTAAATGTTATGCAGGGACAAATACATCAAATTTGAACAAAATCAAATGTTCTTATTCATTGCTCAAATATATTTACTTTCTAAAGGTTAAAAATACTGATTAAACTTCCTTTTCAATCCTTGATTAATTTAAAATTATGTTGAACTATAAATTCTTTTGAACTCTTATAACTCTTTTTCATGAAGTATTTATCTCTCATATGATTATAACTCAAGCAAGTGAAATTCTGTCAGATGTATTATAAAAATAAAGTAACTTTCAGAAAACATAATTTTTCATATGATTATTTATATGAAAAGTAATTTTCTTAATTCCCTGTAGCGTTAAGGTATATTTCAGCAAAGAAAATAGTTTTAAGCTGAAACAAAATTAAATTTATATACCTGACTTTGTTATATTTGACACAGCCAGCTTAGAACTCACCTTAAATTAAGACACTTGTATTAGAACTTTATCAGAAAACCACTGTACCATAATAAAAGATATTACCTGAAAGATTTCCAACATGATAATTAGTGAATAGAAAAGACATAAAACTGTCTTATTTGGAGAGTTATCGGTGCTGATGTTCCTTGTAAAAATGTGAACACTACTCTATTTATTTGCAGATGTTCATTATGGGTGGCTTTTAAAAAGTAGGTTAATAGATAATATTCACTGGCTGTATTGGAGAGTTTGAGAACTGCTATAATGAATGAACGGGTCACTGAGTCTGGCCTTATTTGCATTTTGAGTGTGACAAGGTTACCTTGCAATCTTAGCTGTGTGGCTAATTTGACACTTGACATTAGGTTGCTCTCTCTCTCTCTGTCAGTTTACACTTCTGATTCTTTCACTGAAGCAAGTTTTTAAGGCAGTAGGTTCTAACGGACCAGATTTGATTGTTTTTGATATGTTAACTAATATATTTCATTCTGAGCTAAACTTTAGAAAACAGTCCTTCACCTATTATTTGTTAAATTGGTCATATCAATCAAATGATAAGGATTTCATTTTTGACAAGTGATGAGAGTGTTTCTCAAAAACATTCAGTACTGTTATAAGTTAATGCTCTTTTTACAAGGAGATTATAGCAGGTAAATAAGAGAAATATGTGTGTGTACTAAGCAATATGATTTTAACATGTTTTTGTACATAAAATGAAAAATATATACGTCAGTGGGATATCATGTAATGTTGAAACATGTATATATCAGTTAATTTAAAAATTTAATGCCTCAAACATGTATTTTATGTCAAGAAGACTTTCAAAATCCTTTCTTTTAGCACTTTGAAATGTACAGTAAAGATTGTTATCTACAATGACTGTATTACCCAGTATTTTTCCAACTCTTGCTGTTATCCATCTGTATCTTTGTACCTATTGATTCACCTTCCTTTGCTACCAATAATTAGTACTCCCACGTGGGGGTGGCCATTATCTTACTGACCATAAGAGACCATCTACTTCAGATCCCACATATGAGTGAAGTAGTGCTGTGTTTGCTTCCTCTGCCTGACTTGTTACACATAATATAACAGTTTTGTGTACCATCCACATTGTCAGAAACAATAGGATTTCATTGCTTTTCAAAGTTAAATAGTATGCTACTTCATCAGTGTATAATATTCTATGCATGCAGTCATAGTAGAACACTGAAGGCTTATCCATTTCACTATTGTAAATAATGGTGTAACAAACACAGGACTGTCAATAGCTCTTTGACATTCTGATTTCATTTTCTTTGGAGAGGTGTAGGATTAGGGTTGCCAGATCTTGTAGTAGTTTTATTTTTACTTTTTGAGAAAGCTCCACCATATTTTCCATAATAACTTAGTTAGTGACATTAAACATTTTTTATGTACTTATTGCTCATTTTTATGTCTCCTTTGAGACATGTCTTTTCATTTCTATGTCCCAATTTTTAATTAGATTTTTTAAATTCAATTTTTTTATTATTGAGTTTTTAGAGAAGATTATATTTTATTATTGCTAATATATTCAAGTTAAATTTGGACCTTTCAAAACATTTTATGTAGTATAGTATTATGCAGATAATTATGAATATAATAATGTGAAGATAGTTATGAGCTTTATAGAAAATTTTCAACATGAATTATCATTTCAGCTAATATATTTTACCCAAATTTATAATCCTGTTAAATTTACTTGGCATTCAGAAAAATTTTATTTAAATCAGCTGGAGCTTATACTCAGTTCCAATTCTCTGTGCAAAGATAGATAGAAATCTTAATATTTGCATACAGTTAATATTTATTCCTCAAACACAATTTTTGGTATTAAAATTAGAAATACTGAATAACTAACTTTAGGAAGATTCAAGTTTTTCTGAGGGTAGAGTTATATAAATACTAGCTTTGCTAGACATTATTCAATATGTTTAATTATACAAGCAATTGCAAGGTTTTATATATAAGTATGTATTTTACTGTGCATATGCAACGTGGATATACCTGATGAATATCTAACTTTTTAAGAATATTTAGATCATACCACTTAACATCATATGTTTATATGGCCTGATGCTGGAATACAGTGAGACAAGAAAGGGAAACTATTCATTGTAAGCTGAAGAAACATACAGTAGTATCAGACTATTAATTATAATTATCTTATACTTTTCTAGTTCATAAAAATAGTTTGGTGTTTGTAAATCTTAAAAATCTCTGATACAAGTCTGTTTTTAGGAAACAAAGTTGAGAAAACAAACTTCTAATGGGACCTAACTCTTGACTGCCAATTAAACAATATCAAATTACTTTGGAATATTTTAATTCCACATAAAAGTATTTTAAATAACATAGAATCATTTTAAATCAAAAAATTTTGAAAACATTAATTTCAGTTTGAATTATAGTTGTTTCAAATCTTAAAGAATAATATATTCCTTTAGTTTCCTAATAATATAAAGAATCCACTATATAATGCAAATCAATTTTCTATTTTCTGCTTCTTTCTCTCTCCCTCATCCCTCCCTTGCTCTCTTTCTCTCCCCCCACCCTATTGAGCCCATGTTTTTTTCTTCTTTTGTATTATTGAACAGAATCTTCTTAGGTCTCTAACTTGCTCAGGCTTGGCTGGAACTTGTAAAACTCCTTCCTCAGCCTCCCAGGGTGCTGATATGAAAAGGTTTCACTCTCATACTGGCTTACATTACTCTGGCTATATCCTTTGTTTCCTGCACTCTTTATTTTGTAGAGTTAGCAAGGTGGTCTTATCACATGTGTTCTTCTGTATTTTATCTGTACTTATGTTCATGTACATATAAACATGGGACTTTTAGATACTGCTCTGTAGATACTTATAGATTCATAGATTCATATTCATTCCTAGATTCACAGAAAATTTCACTTTATTTGTAAAGCTTTGTAGAGTTGACGGTATGTATAAAATTTGTTCATTCAATCCTCCATTGATGAGTCTTTAAGTTTGTCATTTTTAAGATTATAAAAATGCTGTTAATCATTTTTTGTCTGTATCCTTTTTTTTCTTTATATTCTGATGACTGTTTCGACAGGAGAAATTTCCAGGAGTATTTGTCATGTTGTATTAACCACTCTGGTGATTACTAACAAGAGATCTTCCAAATATTACACACTTAAGTGTCAAATCCTGGAGCAACAGAAGAGCATTGGGACATGCCATCTCTGCTGTTTAGGGCTGGTCTTCGAAGCTTAGATAGGGTAGCCCTGGATTTTCACTTCTTGATTGGAATTTTCCCAAGCAGCTGTAATTTTGATGATCTTTTTGTGCATTCATCCTTCCTTTTGAGACTCTGCAGAGACAGTGACAAATGTTAAACACAGACTGTTTCAGTTGGAATCCTGAGACCCCTAGGTAAATGACTCTGTCTCTTCAAATATGAAATGGGGATAAAGATCCCAGCATGGTCGTTCACTTTCCTGTCCTCTCTCTGCCAGCGTTGATGTCCAGGGCTCCAGTGACAGGACAATCACAGATGCTCATCCCCACAACTACAGAAACAGTCGTTCTCTGATACCAGCAGCTTCCCCAGGCCTTTTTGTGAGCTCCTCCTTCATGGTTATACTTTGAATTTCTCTAACAGAGGAAGTGATGAATGTCCCCTTGACATCTAGAAGTTGGCCTGACACAGCAAAAATTTTCATGATCTTTTGAACATGAAGAATTTCACAATTCAACAATTTCACAGAATCCACTCAGTGACCTCAATGGATCAAAACAAAAACAGATCCACTGCATAATTATATCTGAGCAGTAAAAATCAACATTATGCTAACCGCAAAAATGGCCACCCTTCCTGCCTTTGCTAATATGGATTACTGATGTCTCTTTTTCCAGTTATAGTTTTAGTCTTAAACTAATAGTCATTCCTTTTAGGGAAGATCTATTAAATTACCACATTATTGAGTTATTCTTGCTTCCAGAATAAAACCTCACTTACATAAATCTCCCCCAATTCGCCTCCACAGGCCCGACCATACTTTCTTTCTGGTAACCTCTCACTGACACCTTCCCCATAATGCATGTACCCGGATGCCATACTTGTTCCCTGCTGATGTACTTGCAGGGAGTGTTGGCTGGGCATTACAGTACACATTGTTACCTCTATCTCACCCCAGGGCTTCAGATGAAATGATTCGGGACTGAGAGATCCATCTGATTCTTGTAATTACCATTCTGGCTTTTGACTTCCACAGTACTCTCTGGTTCTGAATAAGGTAAAGCCTTAAGGCCTCAGCTTTTCTGACTGAAGCCTAAGATAGTCTTTGTATTGTCCCTTTGGCTTGCTAGTGCTTTACTTGAACCTTTCAATACTTAAATGATAAAAATAAATCATAATTAAGTACTTATAAATATCCAAGCAGGTTTCTTAGGATGAACTTGAGACTCATTGCCAAGTGACTAGTCTGAGTACAGACACCATGCTCTGCACATTTAATAATGAATGATTCACACTGATATGAATCTCAGAATGTGGTGTGTTGTAATGGATGTAGGAAGGTGAAATCCAGGCTTGGCTGGGTCAAGTGCACCAATGTATGTTTCCTAGCACACAGAGAGAATAATAGAGAGCGAGCACACCCACCTCGCGTGTAGAAACTGACTTAAACCGATCTGGCGTTCAGCCCTGCCTGCTTGGTCCTGACTCCTCCCTTGGCCAAAATCACGCAACCAATCCATAGCTACTTCTTAAAACTGCCCGCCTCCCCGCTTGCTTCAACCAATCCGCAACTGACCTCTATGGTACTCCCCCTGCCCTTTGCTCTAGAAGTGTGTGCATTGCCTAATAAAATTGGAAGTGTTTCTTGAAACCTTCTCCAGAGTCTGTCGGTGACTCTGCACCCTCACTCTCTCAGCCTCCAGAAGGAATCCATTTCCTCAACAACCTCTACAGACAACAGAAGTACCTATGCACTTATGTGAAATAAGCATTTGTGGCACATTTAATTTTTTATTACTTTTACAGAAAACTTCATTACTAACTGTCACTATTTTGTTTGTCCTGTTCCCCGAGTCTTCAATAAATACATGATTTAACGGAAACTTTGCAAAACTTAGCCTATAGGAGCCATGACCCGGTTAAAGAAATCACGGGGTGAAATCACTGACAGTCAAGTTGCTGGTGCACCATAAGCAGGATGCCTGACAAAAAGTGCTCGTTCAGGGAGAGCTCTGTTGCTGAACATGGAAGACTGGGATGATTTTTCTATAGAAAATGCAGTTGCAAGAAATTCAGGGTTCTGAGCATTATGACGATATTCTAGAAGAAGATGATGACTCTATGTGAAAAATGAAAAATTTTTGTACATGAATAAATTAAATTGTTACATATGAAAAAATAAGACATCCTCTGATAATAGGTGCAAATGTCTTTTAAAGCAAAAAAATAATAATCCGAGCTGTTACAGTATGTAGCCTAGTCTGGCCTTTAACTTATTAGTGTTCTTGCCGCAGCTCCGAAGGGCTGAGATTAAGGGCCTATGTCACCACACAGAGCAAAAGCAGTTGTTAAAAGGGAAGAGGAAAGAAGGAGGAGGAAGAAAGTAGAGAAATAAATTCAATTCAGTATGATATTATCTCATTTTGAAATATTATTTGATATTATTGTTGTTATTTCAATTTAGCCTTTCCACAGTACAACGTTTATAAAATACCCCTAATAAAGATATAATATTCATACCATACAGAAAGCCTAAGAGTTTGAGTAAGAATCCCTCTGAGTCATTTAACATGACATCATAAATACGACATGTGATATGGACCTTCATCATGAAGATTAAATAAACCAAACTTGAAAAATACCTCATACTTAAGTCAGTATGCGGCAACTATCAGCTTATTTTTATGTTTGGCTTCCTTTGATTATATCATTAAATCTTTTCTTTATCCTTATTGTTATTTAATTCCAAGAACACAAGGTTTTATCCAGTGTTCCAGAACACTGGGTGGGGTATTTGTTATCACGGGCCCAAGGCAGGCCGGCCACCTCCCTTGTACATTGACTCACCACTTGTGGCGAATAACGTTTTCGCTAGTGGCCACTTTCTCAAAATAAACCTGAACTAAAATGCTTCTTTGTTAATGAGATAAGCTTAAGTGCTTTTTAAGTTCCACTGCACCATTTTAAATTAGGGACATTTTTTAGTGAAGTAGCATTCCATGTAATTTATTTATTTAAATATTAATTGGTACATTACATATACACATCATGATTGCACTCCATAATGGGAATTTGTACCAGTATAAGACATAACTTAATTATCATTTTTCCCATAGCCCTACCCACCCTACCACCCCCATGTATATAAAATTTGTTTCCTTTCTTTTTTGTTATAATCTCATTATTTTTCCCCCTTCACCTTATTTCACTTTGAGTATTTTTAAGACATATTTTTAAAAAACATTTCAGTGGCGATATTAAGGACTTACAATTCTGAATTGTTTGAAAGTTAAGAAAACATATTTTATAACTGGAAACTTTAATTTCTAAATGTGTATGGTATTTCCAATGCCTTAAGAATTTATTGGTCATGTGTAGGTAATGAAATACATCTTTAATCTTTGTTTTTTTTCAAGTTTTCAAATTATTAACACTCACACTTTGTTTAGTGACATTTTTGCCCTACGTTTAATCATTTTCATGAAAATTCCTGACCTAGAATAAATTTTGTTTTTCAAATATAGAAAATATTCAGACTTTAAGAGATAAAACTTAAAAGATATAAAATTAACATTACTAGAGAATAGACACTTCTTGTATTTATGTCCAGCAGTATTTAATAAGCAAATAGCTCTTCTGCCACATGTGAGATATAGTTGAAAACATTATTCTTTAGACATTAATAATAGGATTTTGAGTAGCTTAAATATTATGGAGCTGTTTTAAACTGTTTATTTTAACTGAATTTGTATCTATTTGAGTGGTATTCACATTAAATTTTCCAAGGGTAGAATTTAAATATGTATTACATACATAGATGTACTATTTTAAACACCAAGTCTTGCCAATAAAAAAAGGAAGAAAAGAAAAAAAAATTAAAAGCAGTGTTTTTTTTTAAAGGTCTGTTGATGTTGCTCAGACTAAAGCTGTCTTTCCAGATGAATCTGTCACATGAATATGGAAGGAAAAGGATGGCTTTGGATTTGGAACGTTTACTGGATACTGCAAAACATCATCTCCTAATAATTCATTACATTTGTGTTCTACCTCCATACAGGCCCCTATGTTAAATCATAAAAACTATTTCTGTGAAAGTTAACAGAACAGGATCTTGCTCTTATTTAATAGCTATATATAGTAGCTTTCTAAAGTATGAATTTGATTAACACATGACTGACTTACAGGATATTAGGATAAAATTACAAGAGCTACATAGACTAATACATTCGTTCATGAAAAACAGATTGAGACAATAATATTTCAGTTCCTTTCTCCTTAGAGCTAGAGATGCTTTTAGGTATGTGGTAACTACATTTTAAAAAGTAGTTTCCAGACCAATCTTTCAAAACATGCTTTTCCATAGTACTCTGGACTAAGAAATTATTCCTCAAACTTCCACTCTCCTTAGACAAACACTTTTAGAAAGAAGGCCTGACTGGGTTCGAACATTGAGATTTAATAATTTTCTACTGCTTTCTTAGCTGGTTTTTTTTGATATGCCTGGGAGCTTGGAGAATGGGTGCCACTTTCTACCAACATAAGATTATCATCATTGTATGCCTTTCAGCGCTGAGGTTGTATTTGTTCCTATGGAATCAGTTAAGACAAGTCAATGTTCCATTTATACACTTGTCAGAGGACCACACATGGATAAATTGATGATTTTAAATATGTTTCATGTATGCATTGACAATGGTGACTTTCATAGAAGTTAGGCATCTTAAATAGTGTGAAATAGTCACAGAGACAGAATGAATGTCTAACAAGACAATAGAAAAGATCATAAAGTTCACTTGTCCTTTCAAGCTTGTTTTGAATTTATCTGAAGCACTACTTGAGTTTTTGGAATAAGAATTCTCCTGTAGTAACACAGGGTAGAGAAAAATGAAAGCATATGAAAATTGTGTCAAGAGAGAGACCCAGACAATTTTTCAGCTCAGGTTATCCTCTCATCCTCTTGTCCATATTTGACTTATCCCTGGGGAGAAGTTGCTGCAAATCAAAGTAAGAAGCCAAAGAAAACCAAAATCTCTACACTTTGTTTGGAGTCAGTCAAAGAGATATTGGTGTAAGTTTTTCTTTAATTAATTGACTTTGTTGGTACCTTTTAAATACACAACATGATCACAATCAACATTGAAAATTGTACCAGTATATGACATGACTTAATTCTCATTTTTTTCCCATTCCTCTGCCTACCCTACAGTACATAAGCTTTGTTTCCTTTCTTTTTTATTTTTTAAATATCTTTATTGGTACATTATGAATACACATCATCATTGCATTCAACCTCGAGAGTTTGGACCAAAATATGACACGACTTGATTCTCACTTTTCCCCTTTACCCCTGAGCTACAACGCTGATATACATAATCTTTGTGTTTCCTTTATTATTATCATCACATTTTCCACCCACGTTATATATCCCTACTGCCTTTTACTAGCTGATATTTAGTATTTCACAGTGTCTATCATACACTTGAGAAATCATAGTTTTAACAGATCCTCCTCGTGAAGTGTAGAGGTTGGGCAGAGAAACTGAAGAGTGTTCTATGTAACACTCAGAATAAGAAACAAATTGTCAGTTTTCATGTGTCAGGCAAGAGATTTTGCTTCTGAACATAAGTGAGACACCTCACCAGGTTGAAGGGGGGAGAGAATGGGATTGGAGTACCCAATATTGAGAACAAGGACAGAACAAGAAAAAAATACTGAGATTGTTACTAGCAGCCATGTTTGTCACCATAGTGGCATGGGCAAGAAGACAAAGATATGAATGCACAGAGTATTACAGTCAGCCAGAAAGTGATTCTGCTTTAAGTCCTAATTTTATACAAAGAAGAAATTGAGTTCTGAGTTGAGAGTGTCTGGATGGTGACTAGTGTCTAATTATTCAGATAATCATTAACATATTAAAAAACACAGGGCCTTCAGATTCTCACTCCAATCTCTTGTGCTGTATTTCAACATACAACAGTATACTTTGGGGTATATAATTTAGTGTCTTAGGTCAAAACATTCTGAGTCAGAAAGATGTAGATTCACCCAAGACTTTTCATGCAAGATGTATGGAATGTTGCAAATTAAGCATCTCCAATTGTCCTGGTTTCCTCATCTATAATATCCATGTAATAATAGTATCAGCCTAAAATGGTTGTTTTAAGTATGACTTTTAGTTATATAAGAGAGAATTTAGGTCTATAAATAGTCACCACATGGTTTTTATTTTATTTAGGCTATACTAGTAGTTAATTGCAAAGCATGGAATCTGGGCCAGGTTTGGAGCTTACTGGCCTCCAGGCCCATACCGGAAGAGTGCCCAGGGACTGAGTTTAGCAGTGGGAAGCTCAGGAAATGGCGACTGCAGCACTGAGTCTGTGCCACTGAATCTGCGCTGGGGTTGGAGCTTGCTGGCCTCCAGGCCCACGCCGGAAGAGCGCCCAGGGACTGAGTTTAGCAGCAGGAAGCTCGGGAAACAGCGACTGCGGCACCCAGTCTGCGTCACCGAATCTGCGCCGAGGTTAGAGCTTACTGGCCTCCAGGCTCACACCGGAAGAGCGCCCAGGGACTGAGGTTAGCAGCGTGCGGCTCGGGAAACGGTGACAGTGCCACTGAATCTGCGCCTGGGTTGGAGCTTACTGGCCTCCAGGCCTATGCTGGAAGAGCACCCAGGGACTGAGTTTAGCAGCGGGCGGCTCAGGAAATGGTGACTGCGGCACCGAGTCTGTGTCACTGAATCTGCGCCTGGGTTGGAGCTTGCTGGCTTTCAGGCCTACTCTGGAAGAGCGCCCAGGGAGTGAGATTAGCAGGTCAGAGTCTAACTTTCTCCACAGTAACTGCAGAAGCACATCCAGTCAGCTTGTATTAGTGAGTAGGTGGGCCTTTTGGAATAACAACCCCTACCATTGCAACTGCACAGGGCCTACAGCCTACTGACCTCCAGGCCGACTGCACAAGCGAGCCCAGAGACTCTGTATTGCTGAGCAGGTGGGCCCATTGCAACCTCAGACAGTGCCACTGTAGCAGTTCAGGAGCCACAGTCTCCCTGCCTCTAAAGCAGACAGGAGAAGGTGTTCTTACTGTATTGATTGAGTGCCTCATATGGTGTGCCAGAACTAGGGGTTTTTCTTTAGGTCCCAATACAGACCACAAAGAACAACCCAGGAAACACTGATATTTTAAGGTTCCTAAATATTAGGAGGAAAGTGACTTGCAACAAACAGTGCCAGAAAACAGGGCAGGTCAGAGATGAGGAAACACTCTAAATCTCAGACACAAAGATCCTCAACTCCAGGTAATACAGGGGGAAGGTAAATAGAGAAGTGTGAAGCCCAGTCTCCAGGGCCCTCAGAAATGGTAACCAAAGCAGATCTAGTAAAATGGAAATCAGAACTGATCTCTGAGATGAAAGCAGAGATATTGGACACTGTCAACATGATGATTAATAAAGCTAAAGAGGAAATCATGGAGTTGATAGAATCCAAGATAGCAAAATCAATGGAACTTTTTAATTGCAAAGCATATTTCTCCATATGCTAACAAATTTCAATGTAATTTTAAGGAAATATTGGGAAATGAGGCATATTCAATTTTATTTCAAGTTATAAATTTTTTCAGCTCAAGTGCTAATTAATTTTATTTGGACACCTTTATTAATCACTTGTATGAATTTCAAATTTAAAATTTGTTAGGATTAAATCTTCATGCAAGCACCATATCAGATATTTTAATAGTGAACAGGTAGATATATTACAGAGGTAAGGACCTAAAAATATGGTTCATGAGGTGATGAAGTGAATTAGTTCTTCATCAGAGATCCAGAAATATAATTATCTATAGCTATGAGAACTGCTTAACAAAAATTAAATCTTCTTAGTTTTGATTGAAAATGTTTTTAAGGAACTCACAATTCTAAGATGGAAAATTTTACCTTAATTTCCAAATTTAATTTTAAACATTTCTATGTACTAATTATGTCCTGTCAATATTTTTATTGAACCTTAATCCCCTTTGGAGGGTGTTTGGAGGTGGGATCCTTGAGAGGTGTTAAATCGGGAGGGTAGAGTCCTCACAAGTGAGAATATGAACCCTCACAAGACAACCAGAATGCTGGCACTTGGATCGTGGACTTTCCAACCTGAAAAAATGAGAGATTTCTGTTGTTCATAAATCACTCAGCTTGTGATATTTTGGTACATAAATACAAATGAACTAAGATTAATTGTTTATTTGAAAGCAAATTTTGAACAAAATATATAATATATACTGTATAAGAAACATAGGAGTATTGAAATGATGGTTGTATATGCTAAAATTCAGGACAATTCGTCTCTAGTAATTTGTTTAACATCCAGTATCATGTTTTTCTACATATTAGTGTATATATTTCATGTATAAAGAAACAGAATGCT